>JBCEZV010000007.1:6232639-6242967 GCA_039654365.1 Cataglyphis livida
CTCCGGTCTAACTAAGAAAAACAAATTTTTTTTTAGAAATCACGTGGGTCTGTCAACAATGTTGTCATTATGTGTCAAACCGGGGACTTATTGAGTGATGTGTTATATATATATATATATATATATATATATATAAAATAAAAAATTATATTTGTGTATATACAAAAAAAAACTATGATGTCATATCGTATAGAGAAATTTTTAAGATTTAAAGGAATAAATTTTGGGGGATGATAACAACTCATTATTGATTCGGATTTCACAAGTTGCAGTCGAAAATTTTCTATGCTTTGCTGTTTGAAAAGTCAAGCGGCATTTAAACTTTAAAGGAAGCCAGCGTAAAATCTAATTCGCGTGCGTCTAAAATGTCTTTATAAGCGCTTTCTACATCACGGCTGCTAAATTCCTGGACGATGCATTACATGCGTTTTACAAAAGGCGGCGTTTTATTACTCGAAGTCTCGATGCAAAATGCCTTTTGCACCGTGTTACGAAATTGGCGCGAGCGCACGCTTCAACAGTATATGTATATTCCATTCCCCTGATACATTTTAATCAGATACAGCAATTATCGATTCGTTCCTTTGATTCTTTGACGTATATTATGTAAGTCGAATTTTGTGCAAATAAACGCCCGATCTCACATATTGGTTTCTTCCCCTTCCTTCTGAAAAAAAATCTTTGATTGGCGAAAAAAAATTGACGACGAGATATTCATAGATTCATCACTTTTAATTTAAATGAGATTTTTTTTTAGTCTTGAGAATTTCAAAACTATTTTCAGTAATTTTTTGTGAATAAAAATCTAATGTACAAGAATGATATATTTCTTAAAAATATATCAAAAGTAGATAACAAAAAAAGATTTTATTTGTTATATTAATGTTATGTAAGGGATCGCTCAATATTTAATACTTGTTTAAACTAACATAATTGATTATGTGTTTAATTTTAATATGGCAGCAGTTCGAAAAAAAAATTCCAAATCATATCCATTTTTTCTCTTATTAGACCAAAAAAAAAAAAAAAAATAAAAAAAAATCAATGTAGGTTATTGATCGTGGTTCTAATAATAATAGCATGTATACTGAATATAAATGTAAAATATATGACAATCGGATTAGTAGGTTTTTTGAAATCGCGATCACCATGTTCGAAAACATGATTTTGAGAAAGACGCGTTTAAAGTTTCGTCAAACATTTTTCGCGATATGTCAAAACTTTTGGATTTACATTATTCAGATATTCCAAGGCCATAGAGGGAACGTTCTGAAATATAAACAACACATGTATATTTATATTGTTCATAGGACAAAGGAAACTGAGGGTAAAGCAGCCAGCTGATGCGTGCTATTTGAATCGATCGAGTGATTTCATACGTCATTCTGACCTGTACAACTTTGTCAATTTTTATTTTTTCTAGAAAATGTTTTTCTGATATGTACCTAAGACTATAAGCTTTCAAAACAAAACGCAAAAAATCGATTTTTTTGAGTCCTCAAGACTAGAAGACCTTCTTAAAACAAAGAGAGAGAGAGAGAGAGAGAGAGACACTGTTTTTTTTTATATACAATTTTGCTGCATTAGTAAGGAAAGATTGATAATTGATCATTTACGGTTAAGAAACTTACATATCACGTTGGTGAAATAGAATCGATTCAAGTATCGGCCGAACAAGCAGGTACGGCCAGAGGTGATCAGCTACTGCGCCAATAAAGAAAAAAAAAAGTTATATGCCAAGCGGCGATAGTTGCAAGACAAGACTGACTTTCGTTTTCGAGATAAGCGGTCTTTTAAACGCCGTCGAAATTCTTTAAAAAGATTGCGTTACGGTAAGCGTCGAAATTATTATGTAAATCGGTCAACCACGTATATCAAAGCGCAAAGGCTTCATCTTGTCATGACAAAAAAATAGAAAAAAAAACAAAAACAGAATAATCTCTACAGTTACTTATAAGTGTAGTACTTTGATGATGTCAGTGTGAGTGATTGATATGCGGAGGTAAAAATGCAATTAAGCGAAATTGGAAAAATAAATTTACGATAATAAAAATAATCGACTAATCTGATTGACACGAGAGATTCAATGCGCGTGGTGATGGGAATCTATATATATTTATAAATGTAAAATTCTTCGTTATTTTCCCCTTGATGCTTTTGGTCATTTCGAGCGAAATGAGCAGATAGAAATGACTCGTTGAGTTTCTTTCTATATTGTTGGAAAATTTGTACTTCCTTAAATTAATAATCGATCCGTAAAATTAAGTAAAAGCTGTCAAACTTGCAAAGTCAATCGATGCATTAAATCCTTGCTTTAATGAGGAGATGGAAGATCGTAATGTCTCGTAATTCACATCCTTATAAATGTTCTAAACAGAAAATCATTTAATTTCAGAAATGATCTATTTTAAATAATCTAACACATCACTCAATAAGTCTCCGGTCTAACTAAGAAAAACAAATTTTTTTTTAGACATCACGTGGGTCTGTCAACAATGTTGCCATATATGTGTCAGACCGGGGACTTATTGAGTGATGTGTTATATTAGACAGGATAATGTGTGTAGAAGTCGCTGAGTAAAAAAACAGTCGACAAATCACAGGTTCGAAACTGTTCGAAACCTCATCCTCCGTATATCTCTTGAGATCTCTTTTCAAAAATGACAGAGATATCGACAAGATGATATAGATCGGTGTGAAATGATCTGTATAGATCGGAAGCACTTTTTCCTTATGGGAAGAAATAAAAAAAAAAAAAAGATTAAGAGGTAGAAAATAGCATCAATTTACAAATAGACACAGGAAACCTTAGTGATGTTTATACATCTTTTTATACGGTAATAAAAAAATTATCATAAATTTTTCATCAAGGTTATCGGACACATGGACAGTCGATCTTTGTTTGTATTTATATCGAATCACCAACAGCGTTAATTAATAGAATTACTTTTTTACACAACAAAATTGTGCAAGATTATATGTAATACTAGAAGTCGCACTCATTTGTTTGTTAGCATGTGGTGTACACAAAAAGCCATGAATACACCTCTTTTTTATCACTTCCTGATCGACCAGCCAGAGAAGAATGCAAATTAAGAGGTACTATGATAATTTCCATCTCTACATTAAAGCAAGAATTTAATGCATGGATTGACTTTGCAAGTTTGACAGTTTTTATTTAATTTCACGTATTGAGACCTTGCGTAACAATATTTATGTATTTTTATTTGTTCAATTTTACATTATAAGCATTATGTCTGATTTAAATACCATGTTATTATTTATAATTAATATTACTTTTAACAACTTTATTTTATTTCACACATTATTGTCTGCTTACTGACCATTTATGTATGTAATTGTGTAATTATGTATTTGAATTTCATTATTAATAATTATTTGCATTGAGGATGGCCCAAAGAAAGGATTCGGAAGCGTTTGCTTTTGCAGCAATAATTGTTGACTAATTACAATAAAATATGCGCGTTAAAAACTGCGTTGGTTCATAAATGCTATTTTTTTATATTATTTATTTGTATTAATTGTGTTTTCTTATTAAAAAATATAACAATTAAAATGTTTGTGTTAAATATTTAACACATTTATGTATTAATTTAAAATATTACTATTGCGTTAATTAAACTAAAATGTTAAATTATTAACTCAATTAAATAAAATAGTGAGAATAACACAATGTGCACAAATTTCTAATTTTACACAATAGATATGTTTTGTATTATTAATAACAGAATTTATTTATTAAAATTTACAGAAAAAAAAGTTGATTTTATGCTACAATAAGAGTGAAAGTGATTGCAAACTCTCAATAATATTTTTCCAAGTTAATTTTATCATTGAAAATATATTGATTTACACAAAATTTCTTTCAAATTACTATGAAGCTTGCATTTTGTGTTGAAATATTATTAATGTAATCATTTACTATATCCATATGATGTTAAATTCACACAAAAATTTGTGGATTGTTAGAAGAATGCGATATGTGTTAAATTTAAGCCAAATTCTCTCTCCATTAATATATATCATGATCGCCACGATTACGACGAGAAATCTGCGCACGCTTTTTCGACCTAGATCGCGAAATATCTTATTCAAACGCGACAGGAAATCCTGTCGCTCCGAAACGGATCTTCTCTCTATCAAGAATTTCTTGTAAGAATGCGATACATCGTCGTGCGAGAGAGTTAAACAACGATGATACGCAATTTTTCGGACAAAAGGCGTGAAAGAAAGCGTGTAATAACAGTCTCGCGTGCGATTATAATTCGCAAGACGTAGAACGCGATAGGCTTATCGGTAATTCAACTTATTTCTTTAATTAACTGGATCGCGTTATAACACATCACTCAATAAGTCCCCGGTCTGACACATACATGGCAACATTGTTGACAGACCCACGTGATTTCTAAAAAAATATTTGTTTTTCTTAGTTAGACCGGAGACTTATTGAGTGATGTGTTATGATGTTTCCTCGCATGCGCGACCAAAGATCTCTCCATCGTTGGAGTCCCCTCTTTCTTTTTGTTATGAAAAATGTATATTACATGTGTATTTTTATGTATCATTGTAAATGCAAATAAATAGTTTCATCTTGGAATCCAGAATGACTGAGATTACTCGCGTGGTTGCGTAGAGAAGAGATTTTCTCTCTTGAAAATTCCATATCCGAATCACGCGGAGATAGAATGGAAATTGTATAAAGGAGAGTATCTTGTTGTGTGCGTGATGCGTAGCACGTGTGCGAATGAAAGTGAGAGAGTTTCCTGCGGCACTTCAGGAAACGTCAGATTCGATCAACAAGGCGGATTCGTCAAACATGGCTAAGTAGACTGAGTCGAGGAAGCAATTTTCATAAATTTTTATTAAATGATCGCTCATTTGATATGTAACGTAAAATAAATTACAAGCTATAATCCATTGATTTTTAAAAAGCATAAACTTCATATTTTTTAAGTATTATTTATTTAAAAGAAGATTAAAATGTCTATGACATTTTGTCGATGTGACAGCGTGTGAAGAAAAGAAATGGCAAAAATTAAAAATCGAAAGGCAATATCAAAACGACTAGTGTACTAGATGCATCTCGGATATATGCTAATTAAGAGATATCGATTAAACGATGTTAAAGTAAGAGTGGGTAATGTTAAAGCGAAAGTAATTTATATAGAAATATATATGTTAAAGGAGAAGATATATGTATGAGAAAATTTTTGAATCTAAATTAGTAGACTCAATATTTCTTGAATTATTTTTGAACTGTTACTAACTCTAGGTTTAATTGCGCGTCGATGATATATCACAGCTGCATTTCACTGTTTTTATGAAGTAAAAATGAAAATTTATGATTGCCGACAAAGAGAGGAAACGAAGCGTGACGAATGATTGGATTATTTAAAATAAGAGAGAGAGAGAGAGAGAGAGAGAGAATCCTTACATAGTTAAAAAAATTTATATTATATTTATAATTTAACATATATTGCGTGGTACCAAATGGTCTCCACACAGATTTTTGTATTTAACATAATATGGATACATCAATGGTAATACTAATACTATTAATATTTTAGCACGAAATAAATGCAAACTATTAATTTGAAATAAATTATATTAAAAAATCAATATATTTTTAATGATAAAATTAACTTGAAAAAATGTTATTAACAGTCTGTAACCATTCTCACTTCTATTGTAGAATAAAATCAACATATTTTTCTTTTAAACTTTAACAGACAAATTCTACCATTAATAATACGAAACATATATATTATGTAAAATTAAAAAGGTACACATAGTGTTATTTTTATATGTTTTTCAGTTTTAATAATTTAACTATTAAACTTGAGTTCAATTAATACAATGTTAAGAATGTATGTGACATGTATCGAAACACTAACAAAAGCATTAAAATTTCATAGATTGTTCTATTATTTCTTCTGAATATTTGTGCAAAAACTAAACTACAATTCTCTTAACGATTTGAAAGTTATTTAAATTTGAAGTTACTATTGATTCTTATGGAAAATCGCCTATTGTAGCACTTATTGACAAATTTGACAAAGAAAAAATATTATCAATAAAATAAAAATTTTCACATATATCAAGGAAATTTTAATAAATATTTGTGCAAAGCTTGATTTAGATCTACTAATTCGTTTAAAAGTTATTCACTAAAAATTGTAGAAAAAAATTATCTATCTCTTTTTCTCTTTCTGCAAATTATTCGGTTTTCATTGTTTTTTGCAGTTGATTTCAGAGGATATTCATGATCAAAAGTTTTTGCCATAAATTAGAAAAAGTATTAATTACAACAATTTTCTTTTACGAAGACGTCAAAATCCATATTATTTTGTGATACTTTAATTTTTTTCATAACTCAAATTTATTTTTTTAATTTTTCAAACAGTATAAACGTACGGAACATGTTTTCTTTTTAATTTTGACAATTTTTTGCTACCATTGTACATCCAGAACATCCTTAAATTAACATGAATGTGTTAAATATTTAACACAAAAATTTTAGCTACCATATTTTTTAACAAAAAAAAAAAACATGAACACTTCAATTGATACGCAAAACGCAGCGATTTGGACCACTGCCTGTCATCACACGCTACTGTGACGATAAATGACACGCTTTAGTGAGTTTTTCGCGCCTGTCGATTTTCTCGCTCTATAAGCGATAGGAAAAAAAGATGGGCATTTCTAATCGCGGAAAATTGGCAAACAATCGGGCATAGTGGCTTTGCGATTTTTTTTAATCGATTTTTCGGTATTTTTTAGGTTAGGATATTTCGAGAGTTTACTTCATCGTTAAACAGTAATTTTAATTAACTTATCAATACAAAAAATATTCCGTATATAAATTCAAACAAAATGCTGGTTTACAAAAATTAGCAAGTGTAATTTATTTTTAAAAAGAAAATTATTTTTAAAAATTTCTATTTGTCACATAAAAAAATAGGAAAAGATATTAATTAGCATTTAGTAAAGTAATCTTATGTGAGGATTCCGCGTATACAAGAAATTAGCATTTAGTAAAGTAATCCTATGTGAGAATTCCGCGTATACAAGAAACAAATAATGAATGAAGAATGAGCAGAAAAAAATAACGGAAGAAATAGTGTGATTTGAATTTTTTTCGAAGCCGTTATATAGACGCGCATCTATAGTTGTATAGTGAAAGCCGATATTTCTAATCGAAGAAAAATATCGAAGAAACTGGTTGAAATAAGTTTACGTCTAGGTGACGGGCCGTGCATAATGTTGCATATGCAACCCGTTATTACGTAATATATATGTGTGCGTGCGTCGCCGATATATAAATACTTGGCTAAAAATATAATTTTCCAGATAAAACTATATAAAAGGTTACACTTCACCGAGTTTATCGTTACTTAAATATGTTATAGAAAACGTTCTTCTGAATAATTCTTCGCAAAGAAAAAGGGAGGATGGCATCGTTTTGAAAATAAATATAACAAATTAAAGTTTGTATATGTTGTAATAATTTGTTATTTTTTGATTGACAGAAACTGTTTATGACATTTTACGCATGGACGGGAGAAAGGCTTCGGCCTTTCCCTTGCACTAACCTGCAAAAATTCTAACCTGACCCAAACCTATTTTCAGTTTTGAAAGTTAGGTTAGGTTAGAATTTTGTTAGGGAAGGGGTACAAGAGGAGAGACTCCATTCCTCCCCCTTCCACGCATTCAATAAATAATATTTTTCACTTTAGATATATTTATTCAGCGGAATAAGAAGAAATGAGGAAAAATAATAAACAAGATATAAACATTTAATTTATCTTTCAATTTATCATGATCATGCATCTATCCCATAAAACTTTCTCAAAAAATTTTTCCACGTCTACTCTGCAAAAAATACAACAAACTTCAAGAAGTACACAAACTTCTGTTCCTGTTTACTAATATTACTGTATAATACCTAAAAAAAAAAAACTAAAATTGTGCAATTTTAATTTTTTATATCTTCTAAACTAACGTCGTTTTCCATTTCTTTCTTGCAAAAAATTACTCAAAAAAACTTCCTCCACTAAATATTTAAGTGGCGATAAAATCGATGAGATGTAATTTTTTATGCAATTTTATCACTTTCCAAAAAAATACAAATATAATCAATGCCATGATTCTAACTTGATTAATGAAAAATCAAATTATGATTATTTATAGCTAGAAGATGTTTCTATTTTCTTATCCTTCAGAGTGTGAATCATTACTTTTCCCGAATCAATATAATGTTCTTTGTATGCTCTTCCAATTATGTTCTTAAAATAATTTACTAATAATTATGAACGTTTAGGAAAAACACAACTCATAAATTCTCGCCTGTCAATTTTTCAGTAATCGCAATTTAAAATAAAATATGTTTGATCTATATTTTGTATTAAATTTCCCAATTTTTCTCTGACAAATAAATAAAGCGATCCATTTAATTAATTATTCTCCAAAAATCTCAGATAAAGAAAATAAAAAATGACTAACCCGTATAGCTCGGCGGCCAATTACCCTCGCAATTGATCTTCGATCGTCGCACGTTCGATGATCCTTGCCGGATGATATCTCTCGTTCCTGCTCTACGTTAGGCGTTATTCTTCTCGAGCCTCTTCAGATGGATCTAGCGGTCCCCGCGAACACGTGAGTCTTCGCGCATGTTAATGCACGCGGACGAGCCGCACGCGCCGAGAATCATGCTGTCCTGAATAAACGCGAGCCTCTCATCGTCAGGCAGGTCGCCGACGATGCTCGGTCATCGATTCCGCCGTCGCGAATCGATCAGCCGAAAATATCGAAAGATAGACACACAGCAAGCGCACTTTCTCCTGCCCGTTGCACACCACGCGCACACGTTCGCGAAGTCGACGGCTTTCTCGATTTTGTTAAGATCGAGCGAGAAGGGAGCAGACTCGTGCCACGTGCCACGGAAACTGGGGGGTATATATTCTTAGCGAAATTTGATACGGAAGTATAAATTATTATGTAAATTATTACATAATACAGTGTTGGAGGGAGCCTCGATTTCTTGTTCTCTCGCAAAATTTTTTCCGATAACAATAATTTAAATAATCTGAATTATTGGAAGAAAAATTTCCTTCCTTCTGACTTCCTTGTCCCGACGTTCGTTCACAATACTTGCATTGAAAACATTTTATACGCGCGATTTAACTTAGCAAGCGTCGCTATGAGTTTCAAATATTTGACAGCTTGATTTTTCCCGGTATCGTTTCACGAGGTAAAATTTAAATTAAACTTTTATGCATCTCGCGACGCGAAATCTTGGGAGCACTCTTCGTCGAATTTTTTTTTTTTTTTTTTTTTTTTCGTTTTGTTTTGCACCAATCACTCACCAGGACTCCAAGACACCGTGTATGCTCGAACCGACGGACTATCCTGGGATTATAATGTCAGATTTAGTCAACCTCGCTCCGTGGAAGCGATCGTCAGACTAAAGTCGTCGCACCGCTGGTAAGAGTACGTGCATGGGTTTCTTATCCCTTCTGTTAGCACGAGAAATCCCCTCTTTCTTTCTCTCCTTCGTCCATCAGAGTCTTCACTCGTTCCGATATCGCTTATCCTGATCGATTTTGTTTATCGACCAGATAAACAAAATCCTATGGAAACATATATAATCTTCATCACTAATTTAAATTAATCTTCTTGATTAAGTAATTTTTTTTCTGTATAAAGTAAAAAATGTTTCGCAAAAATAAGATCACGTTTTTGGAAACTAAATCTTATTTAACCTAACCCCTCCGACGTTTTTTTCGCAACTTAATCCCTCCAACCATGTCCTTCGTGTCCCAGGTTTTTCAGTATTAATAGATTTGAAAAATTCCCTAAAAATTATTAAAATATATTTATACCTTTGACTAAAAATCAATGTAAAGAAAATTTGGAAATTATTTATTTAAATATTTTTTTACAACAATTATATGTTGAAAAACACGCGTTACAACTTATTTTATTTAAAACGCGTGGGACCCAAAAGGGCATGGTTGGAGGGATTAGGGTTAACAAAAAAATGTTGCTTCTTTTTTTTCGTGATGTACATGAAAATTTTACATCAATTTTAATATTTTATTTTAGTTCATATATTTTACTACACATTGTCGGAAAATTTGGCTTAAATTTAACATATATCACATGCCCCAAACGGTTTTCATAAATTTCTGTGTTAATTTAATTTAATATGCGACACAAAATGACACTAACACTATTAACAATACAATACAAAATAAATGGCAGCTTTATAATGATTTGAAAGAAATTTTGTATAAAATCAATAAAGT
>JBCEZV010000007.1:6250254-6274603 GCA_039654365.1 Cataglyphis livida
TATATATATATATAATATTTCTAACTTGGAATTTTTATTTCTGGTCTTTATTTCACTCTACGTAAAATTATATCAGAGTGAATGCGTTTACCTCTTGTTATACATATAGCGGCAGATTAATTGCATACGAGAAATAAGTGGCGCGAATTGGATGATTCAAGTTCTTACATATATATGTTTGAGGATGGTTGAAATTGCTCGGAATCGCATTTCACAAGATAGCTAGCTCCTTTTTTACGAAGGCTATCTATATCTTTACACCTGTGCAATTAATGCGTCATTTATCCATTACATAGTTATCCTGAGTTTTGCTGATTATATTTAAAGTCACGTGTGTATTTGGATGTGCAATATCAATGCGTAATCAGCAGAAAGACGATATAGAGGATATGAAAAAGTGCCACGTGTTGTAAACGGAAGAATCTCGCAGAATCTAAGCAATCTCTCTTTTGCGCTAACAAGTCGCATACAATTTTTCTACGAGCAATCGTTCGTTACCTGCGAATATAAGCCATCTGGCAAGTACGCAACGGCCATAACATCATGATATTATCTGTTAACGTGTATCACTAGCAAAACATCTGTCTCTCTAGAAGTGTAATGCACGTCTAAGTTTAGTAGAATCGGTGAAAGAAATTTATATATATTGTATCATTATAAAATATCTTATTGCACCAGACATACAAGGTGTTCTAGACCACCCGTACACCCCTTTTCTTTCAAAAACTGAGCATTTTAGAGAAAAACGTTTTGAACAAAAATTGTATGGTTTTGAGGGGAACATAAGATGGTGTCATTGGTTTGACCTTGGATGGCATCGTTAAGATCAAGTCAAAGACATTTTTAATTTCTTAAATGGAATCCCCTATTTTTTATTGCATATTCTTATGTCGAGAGCTTTCCAAAAAACTATAATAAAATATTTTTCCATAATTGTATCGTAATACTTTTATGTGCAGAATAATAAGATGAATCAAATGGTGTAAAAAAAAATAAATAATTGTTATAGAAAAATATATTGCAAATAATTGCATACTTTTTTTTAAAAACAATTATTTTCTGTACACCATTTGATTCATCTTATTATTCTGTACATAAAAAAATATTATCGAAAACTAAATAATTTTCGAGATATTTTATATTTTGTATTAAAATATGTCAGATTAAGATACAAAATAACTCAAAAAATATAAAAAAATACTTTATTATAGTGTTTTGGAAAGCTCTCGACGTAAGCTTTAAGAATATGCAATAAAAAATAGATGATTCTATTTAAGAAATTAAAGGTGTCCTTGACTTCACCTTAACGATGCCATCCAAGGTCAAACCAATGACATCATCTTATGTTCTCCTCAAAATCATACAATTTTTATTTAAAACGTTTTTTTCTAAAATGCTTAGTTTTTGAAAGAAAAGGGGTGTACGGATGGTCTAAAACACCCTATATAATTAATTAGCACCTTCTTCAAAAAATCTAGTTTGAATCAGAATGTGTATGAAAGAAAATTGTATTAAATATTTGAAATATAAAAAAATTTTTAAATAAATCTTTTTATTAAATATTGAAAAGGACCATGATTTATCACAATATTTTCCAAATTATAATATTACATATTTTTATATAGAAAAAAAATGTTACAATAAAGTCCGCTTAAAATTGATTAAAAACTCTGACTTTGTGTCATTGTCTTCACATTTATTTCATTAGAAATTATTCATTTTTATTTACATAAAACAAAGACTTTAAAAGATTTTGATCTTTATTTTCAGGAGAGATAAGACAAGTAAAATCTATGGAAAGAAATTGTCTCTCATGTCATTATAAAATATCTTATTGCACCAGACATATATTTAATTAGCATAAGATCCTTTTTCGAAATATCTAATTTGAATCATTAAAATTAAGAAAAATTATATTAAACATTTAAAAAATATGATATTAACTTGAAATAAATCTTTTTCTTGACAAAAATGTTAACAAAAATCGTCATTTATCACAATACTTTTCAACATTATATATTTCTACATTATATATAAAAAATATTACAATTAAGTCTGCTTAAAATTGATTTAAAAAATCTGACTTTGTGTCTATCTTGTATCTATCTTCTTATTTATTTCATTAAAAACTATTGATTTTTAATTAATTACATGAAAATTTTAAACGCTTCAATCTTTATTTTCATGAAAAATAAAGCAAGTAAAATTAAAAAAAAATGATATTAACCATTAAAAAAATATGAAATAGATCTTTTTCTTAGCAGAAATTTTGAGAAGAATTATTTGTCATAATACTTTCTAATATTACATATTTTTATAGGACAAAAAATTATAATAAAATCCACTTAAAACTGATTAAAAAATCTGATTTATTGTTGACGTCGTCTATCTTTTTTCTTCTTATTTATTTCATTAAAAACAAATTTTCGATTATTAATTACATGAGAATTGTAAGCAATTTTTATTTCCAGAAAAGATAGAAATAGCTCAAATTTAATAAAAAAAATCCATAATTATAGAAAATGTAACAAAAGTAAAAGAGATTGTACTATTTAATATAAATATATATATATATATATATATTTTTTTTTTTTTTTTTAATCTTTACATATGCCATGTTCTCCACCTTGGAATTCGAACAGCACGCGACCGATCAACGTAGACAGAATCAATTTTCCTTGATTCCGCGACGATGACATGTCGTGTCAATTTGCTCCAAGGTTTAAGGAGAAAGCACATTTACATATAAGGAGTCTAGTGCTCCTGATATCCAGAGATAGACTGGACAATTGGATTTGGAAATCGCGCTTGGACAGTACGCCTACGATCAATTAAAAGGGGGCTACCTTGAACTCGAACTACTTTATGATTAACGACATAAGACCGCTCTAATTGGCCTTCGCCGCTAGTCGGTACAAAGCGTTAATAATATCTGGAATGCGTCTACTGTTCGACATATATGAGAAATTTGTAATGTACATTCTGATTAATGTAAATAGTCGAGATCAAAATAATAAAAAAGAAGATACAAAAAATAAGACTAATAATTTTATAAGTTTTCTTTGAGAGATAAAATTATAAGAGAAATTTTATAAAAAATAGGATTTATAATTAATTTATAATTAAGTTAAGATTTATCTAATATCCTATAATGTTATATCGAAAATAAATCCTAATTATTTTGATATAAATTTTTATAAAATGAAATGCATATTTCTGCGCGAATTTATACGATATCTTCAGTAATATTCGTATAATAAATCAATTATATTTCAATAGTTGAAGTTTTAAACAAAAGAGTAGCCTTGATAAATCTAAATATGTCAGATGTAAAATAATCACGGCTATTACATTCTGTCATATTTAAGTAACATGCTGTGACAGGTTTCGATCATCACAATATCCTTCACATGAAATATAGAAAGTCTAGGCACAACATAATCATTTTGAAACACTATATTCTATACATATGTCTTATTGTAGAGGAATATCGATATCGAGTCACGACTAGTCCACCTAATCTGGAATACTCACGCTTTATTATCGTGTTCCTAAATCACTGGCTGGCACTGGCTGGCTAATCAGAACTTTTGATAATCTATATGTCTACGCTAGATATCTAAAAGGAACACCCGCGGAGACTAAAATGACAGATAAGGACTTGCTGAACAATTCGCACTTTTCGTAACTACAATTGCTCCTTTTCACATAATCTACATGCCGCAAACATGCTGATTGTTTTTTTCGAATAGTGTTAATATGTGAAAGTTATTTCAAAACTAAAATAACATTGAGCAATTGAAAGATTGCAAAAAGCAAGCCGGTTTTTTTTTTTTTTACAATACATATGTATCTTAAAAAAATTTTTCAAATATTTAAAAATTTTTAAGTAATCATTTTTGTATAAGTAAGCGACCGATGAATGTTTCTTCAGCTAACATTGGAAACTTGGAAACAAATCATAAACTGCGAAAGTCGCAAGAAATTTTAATAATTACTGCCCATTGCAATATAGTAAAACGATCTGTAAAAACGATAGATTTTGTTTGTTTTTAACATAATACGCAAATTAGAAAAGAAAGTTTTATTAATCATATATTACATAAACATTTTCTATTTATATAACATTTATTCTATAATGTATAAAATACATATTACTGTGCATATATAAATTTATTTATTTCATAACTTTTACTGCATCAGCTTTCTTGTTCCTGATGTCGATTACAACCTGTGAATTTTATACATAATTTATGTAATATTATAATAATATTTATTAGGTATAATAGTTATACAAGAGAGATTGTTAAATATTATAATAAATTCTTAATATATAGAAAATAAACAAAAAATTTTTGTAAAATTTATTTGTTTTTTCACATTTTTAACATTTAAATCAAATTCACTTACTTTTCCCAAAGATTTACTTTCGGAAACAAATTGCAAAGCATCATTGATTTTATGCAAGCCAACAATCAATGAGCAAGATGGTCCAATAAGTCCTTCTTCAAGGAATTGTAAGACCTCGTCTCCTGCTTGACTAATATAAAAAAAAATAATTGAACTTTTATTTTTGAAAGCAAAAGAGATAGGAGTTATAAACATATAAGCATACCGATATACGTCAGGTTTTTTTTTTCTATATTCTATGAGATTAAAACCGGTAACGCTGAAGGAACCTTTTTGCACCTCGGAATGAGCATTCGTCACGGTTGTCGCCGTGCCAGCTATGATTATGCGCCCTTCGTGACAGAGGCTACAAGTGAGTGAATCGTCCAATGTTGATTATGGTTACTTAAAAAAAATAGAGATTTATACCTTCGCGAGACAAATGATGCACCACCACAGCGAAATTGTCATCGCGCAGCAAATCCTTTAGTGTTGCATCTTTGTAGACACCGGTAAAGCTAAAAATATTACATGTCTCACCAGTGTGTCTTACCTGACATGGAAATCCAGATATGCAGCTTTTCTCTACATCCAAGAATCTATTGACTGATGTCTAATGTTTAAAAACTCACCAATCCAACATTTTCTTGAAGTATTCTCCATCTACATTATCAAAGATAGCTTTGATATCTCGTTCGGCGGCGATTTTCTCTATTTGCTTTAATAATTTCTTATCTTTGTATTTAAGGGATGCAAATGCTCCTTTCTCCCGAGCCAGATCCGCTCCATCTTCAGTTGCGCATACTCCAATGACCTAGGTAATTTAAAAGTAATAGAATATTATATAAAGTTAAAAAATTATAAAATTATAAAATAAATTGTACTCATAACAAGTCTACCTTGGCTCTATAGACATTTGTTGCAAGATCTATTGCTGCCAGGCCAATACCACTTATACCAACATTTATTAAGATCATGTCATTCTCATCTATATTAACTTTTCTTTCTAGTGCAACTAGAGCAGTAATATAGCTGTCTAAAATGCTTGCAGCATCTATAGAATTTATCATTGGTGGTACTTTCCATATATCCTAAATAAGATTCAAATTTACATTTACATAATTTATATTAACAATAATATAATGTAAAGAAAAAATTACAAAAAAAAAAAAAAAAACATTTTACCCCAACTTCTGCCAGACATTTCTCGGCCAAACCCCCATATCTTTCCTTATTAAGAGCAATGACTTTATCACCAATTTTGTAGCCATTCTTCTCTGCTTCTACACCAACTTCAATCAATTTTCCAACAACTTCATAACCAAGAATTGTCGGCAATTTTGGTTCAAATGTATACAAATTTTTACTGAGTAATGCATCGGAACTGTTTAAAGCGCAATAATGAACATCAATGAGAACCTATGGAAATAAATCGTAATTATTCAATGCAGTCTTAATATCATTATATGGTTTTATTTACAAATAATAAATTGTACATATATATATATATTTTTTTTTTTAATATATATATTTTTTTAATTTAGTTTAATTTAATTTAATTTAATTTAATTTTTTTTTTTTACTCACTTCATTTGCCTGTACATTCTTTGGTGGTTCCAGATTCTCTATAACAAGAGGGCTGGAAAAATTTTTCAACAATGCAGCTTGAATTTTTCCCGGCTGCGAAGCCGGAATGACATTCTTCACATTTTCCTCGACAGCAACACTGCAGAATCTTGCAGTGATAATTCGCGATGAAAAATTACTTTCGCATAATTTTATAAAAAATCTGTATCCTACCAATGATGTCATATTAAGAACGTACAATTATTTAATAGGACGTCGTAATCATGGCAAAAATTTCAAAAGCATTTTGCGACACTTTTAGAATAATTAATATAATACAACATTTATAAAAATTCCAAAGCACCATCTGATCTAGAATCTACAGAAACTTATTATGAGAAGGTATGTTCAAAAATACTACTCGTGAGGTAAAGTTGAATTCAATTGACCAATCGGGACGCAAAGGAGCAAAGATCTCTTTCTGATTGGTCAATTCAGTGCTATTTTATCCCGTGAGTAGAATTTTCGAATGCATCCTGGAAGGAAGGAAAACACGACCTGACAGAGAAATACTTGCAAGTGCAAGTACTTAATTTGCAGACGCACTTGTGTATAAATTTGGAAGAAAAAAAAGCAATTGAAATGTAGAGAAATCAACAGAGTATAGAAAATTCGGGAATAAAAGAAAAACAATCGCTCTGACACAAAATTAAGCAGAGTTCCTTTAAATCTTTATTCAAAATTTTTCGAATAAAATTTGCATTTTTATGCAATTTTATTATATCGATAAATTGGGGATATTTATTTAAAAGAAAAAAAAGAAAAAGATCTCCGGCTCATAAATGCGACCGCACAAATTTAAACTCCCATGCGATGTGGACAGGTAAAGAATTATTCATTCAATTATTATGGTATGAAGTTTTATTTTAAAAAAAAATTTTTTTTACATTTTTATTTTACTACAACTTATGCTATATCCTGTTAATCTCTCTTTGTAACACTGGATTTATAGTTTTCCACAAATTGATCAGAAGGTAGTGATTGTCTCGGTATTTGGCAAGTCTCAATATCGAGCCAAAGGATGCAAGATGGAAATGCTCAGTTCCATACTCCAGTTAAATCACCTGGATGAACCAGAGATTGACAAAGATTCTTGGGTGAGATATCTTTTTTTTTTAATATCTGGAAGTTTTTATTGATTAACAAGCAGTATCTTGATTCTATCTTTTTATTTAGTGTGAAATTGAAGGATATTATAATCCTCGTGAGAAGACAGTTTTCTTGCACTTGAGAGGATTCTTGGATACTCATACGCTTTTAACTGACTATGACAAGTTTACAGAGAAGCAGGATTGCAAGGATTTTCTCAGTGTATGGGCACACATGAGAGATAAATATGCAAAGGCGCTCCTAGTATTGTTTCATATATCTCACGTGATTATACTTACTCATCCGACGCATATCTTTGATTATAGTTATGTAAATCTTTTTCGTGCTATGGATGCAGTCAGGTTAGCATCAGTTTTATTTTTTGAACACAGGTCACATTTGATTCGTATATTAAAAATGATGATATGCACACATAAATTAAATTTAGTTGGTTCAAATTTTTCTCTAATACAATATTGTAACACTTTCTTATGATAGGCAGAAGATCTCGCCACAACTTTCCGATGTGTTAAACTCTATTCATAATTTACCCAAAGATTGGATCGCAAACGTCAGACCCTGCTCGCCGCGGGTATTATTTTATTTTGAAACTTGCCCTACAGCATTTCAAAATCCAGATGGTGATGCTAATATTAAGAAGTTGGAACATTTTCTCGAAGATCAAATTTATCATATATTAAGGAAAAATAGAATTGTTACAAATATCAGGTATAAAATTTAACATATCAAATATCATTGAAACTTAACAAAATATCGAAATTGCTTTTCTTCATTTTTAGTTCAAACTCCTTGTTTGCAATACCAGCTAATCAGGAATTCGTGTATGTGCAAACCGGAAATACAGATTCAAGGGATATGCTGGGTCATATGGCGAGAAAATTGATGCAAAGCTGCAAAAGCAGTTCCGGTAGTACAACATCGAGAAGTCTTGCCAGTTTAGATTCAAATAGTATCGTAACGGATGACACTGGTAAGATAAATGGAAATGAAATAAAAATTGTGCTATACATGTAAAGGTAATTTTCATATCGTATTTATAGAATCTCGCTTGTTTAAACTATTTTTGCAACAACACATAAACTTGGCTTTTGCGAAAGGGTTTGATGACAACGTCGGTCGACACTCTGTACCAGCTTATTTTGAAGTGTGTTTTCTTCAGGAATTGCATCATTAGTTTAATGCCAAATTAATATAATGACATAAATTTAATATAATTAATATATTAAATAATATTAAATAAGTCAAACTTCTATTGGACTGCTTTTAAAAATGAGTGATATTTATAGATACCCACGTTGAACATATTTTGCCAAGTAGCAAACAAGGTATTCGATTATTTTATTTATGGAACCGACAAAGAACTATCAACACTTCATAATTTATTAGATACTGATGTGAAATTTAGTAAAAGCCGATGCAGCAAAGTACTTCCGAGAGCTTTACAAGCATATCAGGAGAACTTACCACAGCATTATACAAGGTTGAAAATTATTTGAGATGTCGATTAAACAAAAGATTATATTCTAACTAAAATGACGCTTTTTAGAGCGTATCACGAATCGAAACTAACGCATGCAATGGCAGTTTTCGAGATGCACGCTCGCGGTCCGTTGTTCGAGGAGTTCAGTGAAAAGTTACAGGCCGAATGTGACAAACATTGGCGTGCTGGCAGACAAATGTGCGAAGTATTGTCACTTACTGGTCATCCTTGTACAAATCCCATTCACAGGGGAGGTAGCGAAGGTGCTGGAGGCGGAGAGCAAGCTGAACCTAGAGAGGACGATAAGTATGTTATTTTTATAAGAAAGAAAGATTATGTGTTATATATATTTCTGTAATTAATAAATTATTTATATAGAGTGCCTCTAAAGTCTGATTCAATTTCCTGGATCTGGAAAATGGCTTTAGACATGGAAAAATGGTTAAGACAAAACTTGACTCAAGTCCCTATTTTCATGTGTTTTCTTTAATATCCTACTTTTCTGAAATGTTTTTCCATATCTAAAGCTGTTTTCGAGATCCAGGAGACTGGGTCAAACTTTAGAGACACTCTATATTTATAATCAATTGTCAACTTTTTTCCATTCAATTGCTTTCAGCGAACTACCTACCAGAGAACATTGCAGTGGAGTTAGATATGTGTGTGCCTGCAATTGTGGTCGAATTCAAGGCTCGAGAGAAGATCCTTTTAGTCTAAGACAGGCCAATTACGATTATTTCCAAATGTTAGCAAAACAATGCGGTTGCGCACAATTGGAGAGTATACAGTTCCCCGTGTTTCAACCCAGTACACATAATTACAGGTAAAATTATATTTGAGAAGATTTTTTTAAAAGAAAAATAAGATGTAACAAATGTACATTTTTTTTTCGTGCACAGAGCAGCACAATTATTTTCAGCGGCAAAACTTCATGATTCCTTCAATCGCAACGGATCTTTTACGCCCCAAGAAGATACGCAAGCCTGTAGTTTAGGAGCCGATAGTTTGAATGGCAAGTAGCATTGAAAGAGATATACCATTTTTTTGTACCAAGTTTTAACTGATTAATTTCTAGGAAACATTACAGACGGAATTACAGATTATGGTAGTGGCGGTCAATCATCGATAACAAGTGATCCGATCGGGGAGGATATCTCCAGATTGAGCGGCAAAACAAGTCTCACGCCGAGTGATTCGCAGAAAGTTATTATAGAAGTCACTGACAGTGATGCGGAAAACTCTAAAGGTATTCTATCGCATTATTTTTTACTTTGTCATTAATTCGCGCGATCAAATGCGAGAATATATACAATAGATGCGCATGTTCTTTACAGATAAATCGTTGGTTAGACAACCATCAACAACAGAATACTTGCCTGGTATGTTACACACTGAATCGCCATCCGGCTTGCTACCACAATTCTCTAGCTGGTCCTTAATATGCTTGGGACCGAGTAGCCTTTATTCGCACAATTTAGGATTGCAGCATCAAACCGGGGTATTTCCTACTTCCGCGTTTCTACTCCCATGGGATGTGACCGTCAGGTGAGGAAACGATGTCCTATCTCTCACATTTGTGAGATTGTTGCTTTCAACTTTCTCTGAGAAAAAAAAAAAAATCTAAAGAGAAAAATGTATTATACCATAGATTGGAGCATCAAAAGGAGCGTAGCAACTCCTTGTGGCCTACAGTAGGATTTACAGGATCTGATCACGGAATTCATGGAAGCTATTGTTCGCGAGGAGGCAAGAACTTTCAAAACATTAATATCGTTCGTGGTCGTAAGTCCAAAGGCGGCAAAGAATTTGTGGTAAAGATATTCGTCGGTGTGGAATACGAATGCCCACGCGGGCACAGATTCATGGCGTCCGCGCCCGATAAGGTACTAAAGACCACTGGAAATGGAATAGTGAAAGACAGTGGAAATAAAGTGACGTCCAGCTCAGCCGATATGCCACTCTACTTTGCGTGCCCTTGTAGGTTCGTACAATTTTATCACACGATATCTTGACTTTTAACACAAAGTTTGTGTACAAATTTATTTATCGGATAAATGTATTTTTCATTTTCAGGCAGACGAAACCACTGATTGCTCAATTAATGAGAATCCATGTGGTAACACCTAAAGCACCAGTACATGTCACATTGAACCCTCGGGTTCAACCTGGCCCACCACCTTGCCCGATATTCGTCACCGGATGCGAAGAACCGATCAAACTATCACAAAGCGCATACTGGATCTTAAGATTGCCGTATCCTTTTCTTCAAAACTCTCAAAACATATCTATATTCTTAAAATTATCAATCGAGTCTTCTCTTTTTAATGATATGTGAGCAATCTATTCTCTTACTGAATTTTTCTATTTTCTGTTCAAATATTTGCGTTATTTTTTTAAATAAATTTTGTGTTATTTTTGTATTATTTTTTCCTTAATAATTTCTTAAAAAATCTCAAAGTTACGTATACATGGGTGAGAAAGGACCATATTTACCACCTAAGGAACCAGTGTCTACGTCTCACGGGCGTTTGTTAGCCGGAATGTACGGCATAAGCGAAGTTATGCCTGAGAAGAAATGAAGATTGTGATATATAATATTTCTCTGTAAAAAATGTTCTTGAACAAGAATGTGTACAAAAATATTTTTATACAAATGTATACAAATGTATAAATTTCTTTTTATTTGAATGTTCAATTACCTCTCTTTATTTATGTATAATCTGGTTTTATTTCTGCGAATTTTTATGAATTTTATATTTGTAGGAAATAAAAAACAGTGTGTATCATTTAAGAATATTTTGGCTATAGTAATAAAAAGTTTTTGAAATCTAAATTTAAAAAAAACATTTATTATTTGGAAAATGAAATAAATAAATCTGAATTTGAAAAAAAAAATTAAATTTAAAAAAATAATGTTTTTTAACGTCTTATAAAAAAAGTACATAGTTTTAATTAACATTTTGTCCTAAGTGACAAAAACTTTTGATTGTAAATATTTTCTGAAGTAAAAAAAAAACTACAAAAAAAAAAAAATAATTTATAGGAAGATTTTGGGTTACTAAAATATTTTGCTATAATTTTAATAATTATAATTTTAATAATTTTTAAACTAAAGTCAATTTAAATTAAGTTTTGCATAAATTTTAAGTAAAGTTTTATTGATACATGTTAAAATTCTTATTTTGCTAGCAATGTTTTTTCTTTTTCAAATGTGTCAGTAAATGCTACAATACATGATTTTCCATAAAAATCAATACAAACTTTAAACTTAAATAATTTCTAAACCTCATAAAGAAAATTGTGCTCAGGTTTTGCACACATACTTTAAAAAAAAATAGTAGAACAGTCTGCAAAATTTTAATTTTTATTTTGACAATAAATTATTTTGAGAAAATACATCTTTAAACTTTTTAATCTTGATTTGACATTATACGATTCTGCTCGATGATTCGTCGTTTTTAAAATTCTAGATGATCATGTGCGCGCCATTCGTCTTTGCGATTGGCTAGCAACTTCGCGGCGTACTTGAATTTACAAAAACATATTTACATACATTTCTCTCCTGTTCGAGAACAATTCTAATTTGCTTTCTAATTATGTAAAGCATAATCTTCAAACACGCAAGATAAATGATAAAGAATAAAAATAAGTATGCACTTTGGAAATAAAAAATAAGTTATATTTTATGGTCTCCCCCCTCAAATAGTGGATCTTTTTTGTTAACGAACCGCCATGCATTCAAACCGGACGGCCGTTAAAACGGACGGGTACGTAAAACAGGTGACAGGTATATATTTGTCATTTGTCATCGCGGTTGAACCAAAGAAATAATCGCTGATGCGATGTAAAAAAAAAAAAAAGATTGAGCAAAGACATGTCAAATATCTGTCTACTCGACATTGTTTTGGTGACAGAGAATTGTATTAATTGTGATATGCAAACTGCGGTCTCGGAACTTGACGATTGAATAATTCGCGACGTATTATTCTATTTTTAATTGTGATTGCTTGTGTGCCGTGTGATTGATTTTGTACCGTCACCTCATTAGCGGACTCGAATCGTAATAAGCAATAGGAGTAAGAAAATAACCTGTGTCTGTGACTGTGGAATTTATCTTTTCATTAATTCTGCACAAACCATTGATAATTTTAAGTAATTGTACATACATATATCTCTCGTGAATCGATTATAATTACGAAATAAAGTTATATATTTAGAGGGTATCTCTAAATAAATTTCTTATTTCTCTAAATATATTACTTAAATTTCTCTAAATATGTTACTTATTTCTCTTTCCCTTTTTTTTTAGGCAGCAGATTAAATGCAGTTGAAAATGGATTGCAAACTTTTATTGTTGATATTTTTGGTGTCGTTTAATTGTAAACTTGGCAGTGCATCTATAATTGATTGGATATGGCAACAAAAAACAGATGACACAACTGTTTCAGTTAACGAAGGTGTACCTTTGATCTCAATCCCTTACGAATCAATGACGGAGGATGAAAAGTTTCTCCAACAAGCTGCCAAGTTAACAGATATTAAGGTTTCTTCTCCATTGGAGATCTGTCAACACAAAGTTATTGTGAAAATCAGAACCTCATGTTCGGATATGACAGAGGAAGAGCTCGCAAAGCTGAGTGTAAATCTTCTAAATTGCCAATCAGCGGTTGAAGGCAGAAAGATCTTTCCTTGCACTGAGGAAATGGTATATATTTGATAAAAATACAATTTCTTTGCATGATCTATAAACAAAAATTTTTTTCACTTTTTTTTTTTATTATGTTTCATTATGTTTTTATTATGTTTTATGTTAATCAAAATTATATATGTGTATTTCATTGTCAAAAATCTATTTAAGTAATAATAATTTAATTAAGCAGATGCATTTTATTATATTTTTTTATATTAACAAATGTGCACTTATTATATTCTGCAATTTTCAATGTAGAATTTAATGTTTCATATGTCAAATAATAGTAAAAAAAATGCAATTTTGAGAGAACATGTTCATGCACTAGAATTAATGCCATAATTTTATTTACTAAAATTTATTGATTTATGTTACTTGTTAATAATATGTAAAAGCATTGACTTTTATGCTAATGTAAAATGTATACTACGAGAGAAATACTTGCAGGATGTCTATACCCTTTACAAATACTTTGAGGGGGTATATTTCATGCCTGTTCAAACTTGCACACTTCCCCCTCTTTTTACTTTTGAAGACCTCCCCAAAGCTTTCAGTTATATGATGCAGTGTACTAGTATCTAATGTTGCTGTATTCATAGATGTTTTAATACAAAAGAATATTTAAATTTAATGAAAGTTTTAATTTAATTAAAAAGAATTATAAATAGAAATGATTGCTAAAAATTTGTTTGAAAAAAAAGTGCACTATCGACAGGAAGTGTGTGCAAGAAAATCATTACATAACTTATAGTAAGTATAAAAAAACATAATTTATATTTTTTTAGTCCCTTCAACAGTGTACAACAAATATGGATGCTGATATGTGGAATGCATATCATTTAATGAGTAATAGAGCGAGAGCAGTTTGTTATGCAGCTCGGAATACACAATTTCGTGCTCTTACAGAATTAACTGTCAATAAGTTGATGCAATCTGCACATTCTCAAATTGAGGGCTTGAAGTCTTTGAAGGTATTTATATATATGTATAGCGTGATAATTATATTTCTTTAGTTATTTACTTATACTTTTATATATTTGTTTTTAATGAAAATTTTATTTATTGTACGATTCATACAGCAAAGTCAAGATCATCTGCAGGAACAGACAACAGAAGCTCTGTCATCATTATCCAAGGGAAATAAAGCTCTCTTGGAACAACAACAATATTTGAAGGATGCTCAAGCGACAACCCACAATCTTGTAACATCGAATTTGAGGGAGTTGAATAACGAAAAGGCATTAATACGAACTGGGCACACTCTGCTTGCAAGCATGGCAGAGGATATAAGAGATAAATTAGGTATTAAACATTTTTTATACTGTCATTTTCTTTTTTTTTTTTTTTTTTTCATTATATATAAACTTGCTAAACTTATTTAATATATTCTCTAGAAAAAGCCCATAAAGAACTTGAGCAACAAGTTATTGAACGTGGCACAAATCATCAGGAAGTGTTACAAGACTTGCTCAGTATAAAAGAACAAATGCAATCAATTTGGAAAAAAATTGAGAGTAGCACTGATCATATATTAGAGCAACATGAGAAAACCATCGAACATTACGAGCAGACGATGCACAAACTTGCACAAATTAATGATACTATTCAATATATTTGGAATCTCACTAATATTATGCGCACAGAAATAGACCAAAAGTTGGGATGGATTGCTGACTATATCGACGATACTGGTACATTATTATACAAAATTGCATGAAAAAAAATTAATTACATTAAATATAAATTTTTTATTTTATTTTTTTATTATACAGGGTGTTCCAAAACTATCGGACTTCCTTTTAATGGCAGATTCCTTAGAACATTTCAAGACGAAAATCCTAATACAAAAATGTCAAGGCTATAATAATTTTTAAATGGGAAGCAATTATATTTTACGAATAAAAAAGGCTGAGATTTTATTTCGCGTTTAGGCACAGCGAAATAACAAGTGAGAAAAGTTCTCTATATGAGATATCCTTTTTATAATATTATGATTATTGTATAAATTTACAATAGCAATGTCATTAGCATTGTCATGTTTTTGCTTCTCTATACATTGCATTATATTCTCTTTATGAATAATGAATGCGAAAACTAAAAGCATGTCAAAAATGATTTAAGTAGAAATTTGCGACATGTTTCAACTTCAGCTGTCAAAATGGTCGATCAATATTATCATGAAGATATTTGCTACGATATGCTGTGCAAGACAAATAAATTATAATAAAATTAGATTTGACATTTATTTATTTTGCATTTTGCAATATTTTGGAATCTTTATAATGAAATACAAATTGTAACTTTTCATATCATAATAGACACCTTAATTGTAATATTGATCACTTTGACAACTGAAGTTGAAACATGTCACAAATTTTTTAATCATTCTTGAAATACCTTTAGTTCTCGAATCCATTTTTCGTAAAAAGAATGCAATGCATAGAAAAGCGGAAAAACATATAAAGATAATGCTATTGTAAATACGATAATATCATAAAAAGGGCATCCTATTTTTAAAGCACTTTTTTTATTTGTTATTTTGCCGTGTCTGAGCACGCGAAATCTCAGCCCCCTAAAATATAATCGCTTCTCGTTCAAAAACTATTATAGCCTCCACATTTTTGTATTAGGATTTTTGTCTTGAAATGTTCTAAATCTGCCATTAAAAGAAAGTCCGGTAGTTTTGGGACACCTCTATATAAAAACTTCAACTTTGATATAGATTATAAAATCGTATATAATGATTATTTATATTTTTTTAGGTGAACAAGTGCAAAAAATATATCGTATAGTTTCACATGTTGTGTATATATTAGTGGCGATGATAATTGCTGCGTTTTTACAAGCACCATTTTTAACCAGAGCTAGCATTTTGGGTATAGTTCCAGTGAATCTTGTTACTTATTTGAAACATGGCATGGAAGCCTCTCTAGATTTTACATCTATGACAGTACTGATATTCTTAATCACTGCAAGTAAGTATTATGCAAATCAAAACATATTAAAATGATATATAGTATAAGTATGTATGTATATGTATATTAATATTGACTTGTTATTTGATTGACTATTTGATGCATTTATTTCTTAATACAGTGTATTTCGTAATGCTGGGAATACAACGTATGTTTGGACCAAGCAGTTCAGAAATGAGGACAGAACCAGTTAAGTTGGTCTCCCAGAATGGACATATGAATGGAAATACTTATAAACACACAACAACATATTTTAGTTCTATAATGCAATTGCATACAAAATTAATGAATAATATACAGGGACTCTATAATTTTATCTTTTTGCAAGCAAACTACTGCAAAGGTATTTTCCCGATTTAAACTAAAAACTGTGTGAGAGAAATCATCAAGTAACTATTCTTGACAATAATCATTTTTTAGAAAAAATTAATGATTTGATACATTTCATCGCTTCTTGGAACCATCAACGTAATTTAAGCGTGCACGAGCAGCTCTCCTGTTCATATCAACCATTAAAGAAGAATCGTGAGAATGTGTACAACTATAAACAAGAGTTTTCGAATATATCGGACGATGAAATACAATGCGATTCTTCTAATGTGATGCACTCATCGCATGAGGAATATTACAATGATATTAATGATATATCAGACGCAACGGAATTGAGACATCGTATTTATAATAAGAATGTGTCGCGATCTCGAAGGTATGTACCCTTAGAATGATTGATAATTCATAAAATGACTAAAAAATATGATTTTAGTGTCACTCCATTAGGAATGCCGAAATTGCTTTGTATGGCAATAACGAAAACCGGCAGAAGATGTCGGGTGCTTACTTCACCCGGACAATGTTTCTGCCATCATCATTCTACTGGCACATCTATCGTGGATGATCAACTTAACTAAATATTGCAAATAATCAAATTCCGACAATTACAACAAGAATTAAAATAATAATCTAAATTTCTTTTTTTAGATATAACAATCTCTATTTTCTCTCAATAACAATCAATATAACTGATGATTAGAGATTGAATAATTGTGATGGTTGATAATATTTATAATTATTGTAAAATTTTTAGATTATTTATAATGATTAAATTTATTTATTTAAATTTATTAATGTGTATTATACAATAGTTTTAATACAAACTTGACTTAATAATCGGAAAAATAATAAATATAAATAAAAAAATTAATGATAGTATATAATTGAGAGATTAAAACAGATTGAAAATATTTTACATGTACGTAATTTATATAAAATTTTATTTTATTTTAATTATCATTTATTTAAATTAAAATTTTTCTTTCAATCCATTATTTTTCTTATGAATATATTAAGATTTAACACAGTTACTTGTTAAAACGGATTATATATTAAATGCTACAAATAAAGATCCATCAGAAATTTTATAGTAATTATAAATGTTATCACAATTGTTAATTCTTCGATCATCAATTATATTGTCTATTATAGATTAAATAACTTTTGTACATTTTGTGATTTTGTAAATAATGTTTCTTTGATAATAATTAATAATATAACAATGCCTTAATAATACTAAACATTGATCTTGATACTATTTTAGATGTACATATCTTGATATAATGTTAAAAAGAAAGTTTTATATATATAAATAGAATTAATTTAAATAATTTATATTATTTTATCATACGCACACTATTTAAATGTTTTATGTTGACACATACTATATATACAAGTCATAAAATCTTTACACTTATGAAACACATATAGCAATGTTTCTCAATAGCAAGTAATTGTACAATATATATTTAAAAATGCATTATTTTATATCCTGCTTTCATGTAAAATAGCAGATAATCATAATAATTACACACACATACACATACAAGTTTTATTAAATATTTTAAATGATCAAATACTTGATAAAGATACAGTTAGTAAAATTTATAATTTATTATTTTATAAAAACGTACAAATCGATGGTAAATACTCTTGTAACATTTGTACGAAATTATGTATAAAAATTACAAGTTAATTACAATTAAATTGTTATTTTTCTACAATTGTAAAATTTCTATGCAAAAATCTATATTTTACATCTATAATTTTAAAAAATTACGGGAGTGAATTTCTTCATCCACAAAATGCCATATTAAATTGCGTGTATATAATTTTTGGAAACCAAACATATCTTACTAACGAGATATTCAAAAATATATTATCGTTTGACTATACATCGATATATATATATTAATATTTATAAATTATTAAATATTAATGTTATATATTTTTATTAAATATTATTATTATTAATAATAAAATTTATAAAATATATATATATATATAAATTATATATTATATATTATTTATATATATATATATAAATTATTAAATTATTTATATATAGATATACATATATAAATTATTATATAATTTATAAATAATTTATTATTTATATTGTAAAATTTATCAATGTAAAAAGGAGATTGCAGCGCTGCGCGCGCACTGTTGCCGTTTCCGAAGGTAACAATCTCTGTGCATCGTTCAATTCGTGACTAAAAATAAGGACTTAACCCAACCGAAAGCCCGACAGACGAATAGCGTGTGACATCTGTTCTGCAGCCTGAAAAATGGCGTGGTTATGCGCTCGTAGCGTACTCCAAACTTGTCGACGACCGATTTCCTACAGCCTCGCGTGTGCCCAAAAGAAATGTAAATATTTCATTTAAAACGCTCTCGAATATATTTACCGTCCGTCTTCGGATGACACGTTTCTCTCGTCTTTATACTTGGACGTACTCCGTATTACGTAATATATATTTTTCGTTCGCCTAATCGACTTTCATCTTTTTATCGGAGACATTCGATGTATTTTGACGCGAAGAGAAAATTCAGAGAATTCACGATGTACGTTTTCTTTTCTTGACAGTCGCCGATTCCCTCGATCATGCCACTGGTTTGGAGAAGAGGGAGATGCTCGCCCGTTTAGCCGGTAACGAAGTAAGTTGTGACGTTTCGACAAATTCAAAGGAAACATCTCTGTCGCCCTGACGCACTAATGATATAATCTAATGCATCACGACCTTTTCAATACGCATCTACTTTTTATCTTTTTATGAAATTTTTATACGTATATTTATTTTTATATATTGCAGACTCATTTTTAGGGCTGCATTTTATTCTGTATGCGTACTTTTACTAGAGATCATTTGTGATAAATATTAATGGAATATTTTTTGTCAAAGAAGAAAACGATATAATATATATTCTGTTAATTTGTTTCTCTCTAGGATCCCTATAATTTGACTATAAAACGCCGACCAGACAGTACAAAGGAGAATCCTAATATAGTCTACAGTGCATTTGAGAGTCGTATAATGGGATGCATTTGTGATGAGGATGCATTGCACGTAAATTGGATGTGGCTGCATCAAGGTCCTCCGCGTCGTTGCGAGTGTGGTCATTGGTTTAAGCTAGTCGAGAAAGCACCTCTATAATATACTTAAGAATGAACTAGTGGATTGTTTTCAACATAGAATTAATATTATATTAGACAGTAATTACATCTATTTTCATTTATTACCATATTCTTCCTCTATGTATCCTACCCAAAATATAAATCTTTCATTGTACCAGAACTGCAGAAATAAACAAAAATATTGTAAATATTATGCATCATACATGGTTTTTCGCATTACGCATCATTAAAATTCATGATTCTTTTAAAATATGAATTAAAAGAATTATATATATAGAATAGATTGCAATTTTTACAAAACTATTCTATGTGAAGATCATTTTTGGTTTTGGACTAAATTATAAGCACATAGTCTTAGAAAATATATATATTTATTTTTGTGTTGTATATAAAGAAAATTCTAATTATAATAAATATATATATATATATATATACACATCACTTCTTTTTTCCAGCTTGTTCCAGTTTAAATCTACTTACAATTTTCTCTCCACCCCTTATATCCCAAGTCACTGGTAATATTTTATTTTCTTGAACTTTTTCCTTGATTGCCTACACAAAATAGATTTATTAGCATATACAATTATTTAGTAATGTATTAGTATTATTAAATTATTATTTCTCCACTCACAAAATTATAAGCAGAATGTTTAACATGTTCGACTTCATCTTCATCAGTACTACTTTCTTCATTCAAAGGAGGAACAATTTGATTGGGAATCATATCATTTGGCGATCTTTTCAAAATTGATTTGGGAACATTAAATATTCTATAAATATCTACTGGAGTTTGTATTTCTGTATTACTTGATGCAGATACATTTGGAATATGAGATGAATGTGAAAACTCAATCCTGATAATATCATCTTCATTTTCCGAATCATCATTACATGTTTTATCTTGCTTTGAAATAAAACAGGATTCTTTATTATGCATCTCTTTTTCTTCTGTATCGCTTTCTGTATTTTCCATAATACATGGTTCAATAAATGATACTCTTCCCATTTTCTTCACGTTTGTGGATTTGGATATATTTTCTCTAAATTCAGGTGAATGATCGTTTTTCAATTCCTCTTGACTAGAATTTACAGTGAGATCAAAATATTCATTTTTTGAAACATTTGTACAGAGAATTTTATCTCGAGTTGCATCAAAACTGTCATCTGATGTATTATGTGTGATTTTGCTTGTTTGAATATCTTTCAATTTTTTAATTTCCTCCTCAATCATCTCTGTTGTATTTTCGTCAGAATCAGATGAATCCTCCTCTGAGTCATCATAGATCTCTCCCTCTTTTAAATCACCATAAAAATCTTTTCGTTCAGCTTCCAGTCTGCATAAAATTTTAAATAGATTGGTTTTATTCTAATTACATTCACTAATAAGAGTTTTAATTTTAAAAATAAGTGACCTGCATATTTCATCTTTTAGTTCTTCTTCCAATTCTAATTCATCTAGTCTTTTAAAAAGATCTTCTTCAGTGCAAATATTAGTTTTCTCTTTTTCTCTCAACTCTGCTAGTTTCTGACGATACTCCTTTTCACGTTGCCTATGTTGTACTATAATTAAATATACTTTGTTTCAAGCATCTCTCTAGCATATTAAATAAAAATATATTTAAAAAAATACATATGTAAAACAAATATTTACTCTTCCATTTATCAAGTTTGTCTTTGTTCCAATGTTCCAATATATCTTTTCTATCTTCTTCTGCAAAAATATCATGTTTTAATGGGAAATATTGTCTCATCTCATACAAGTTTCTTTCAGCTTCTAAGTCTTTCAACATTTTTTCTGCCCCTGAAATAAAAAAGTAATGAAAAAAAGTGATGTGTAATAGATATAATATTTAATATAAAATAACAAAACAAAAACATAAATAAAATTTATATTACATGCTATCCTCCTTTTGCACAATGAGATTGCCTGTGATGCACTATATTTTGCAAAATAGCCATCTCCCAGATAAACCATAATTTCATTAGTATGAATTAATTTTCCTTTCATTAATGCTCGCTTGCCAATAGGCACCATACAATTTTCTGAGACAGATAATGGATATACTTCAAGTCCTTCTATCACCTTTTTATACTTATTTTTATAATCGTTCCATGTATTTATTTGTTTTTCATTTTGTTCAAGTTCCTATAACATATATATCAGTTATTAATTTTTGTATTGTAATAAATATAATTTAAATAAAAAATTGTTAGAATATACAATTTGAAAGTATAATTATAAAAGTATAATTAAAAAAGTATAATTATACCTGTGCAAAAACATTATTCAACAGTATCCGTTGATAACTTTTCATTTGTTCAGAGTCCATTGTTATATTATTAGTTATAATATTATCCATTATATATATAACATATAAAAAATCAAATATTATATAAGATACAAAGTAAAAAATATATTCGTACAAATATACATGTGGGCTAAACAATTTTTCTCTCTTTCGTATTCGTACACACATACAGATGTTCGTGAATGTTGCGATCATCTAAAGTGCATTCTTAAATTCTACGCGTAAAGTAGAGTATCATCAAAGAGAAGAGAGATCTGAGAGCGGCCATCTCTGCGTTTTTCGTACAATAGCTCTCGCTCCTAGAGTCCTGTAACAAAGTCTGGCCACGTAATAGCAACTTTTGATTGGTCCGCCATTTTTTGGCAACTTTCACTGATATTTGAATGGAAATGGCAATAACAGTAAATTGTCCCAATTAAAATTAAAAATATACGTAATAAAAACAATATATACATAAGAATTTCTATTGTACGGGAAAAGTGTGTGAAGAGACAGTTTGAGTAAGAAAATAAAAGGTGATAAAAAAAATAAACAACAAAAATATTATAATCGTAATTTATTGTATTAAAATATTTATATTTAAAAACATTGTAAAATACATAATAAACTATGTAATAATAGAAATATAAAACATGTAATGATAAATAAAACATTTTTTTAAATTTAATAAATTATTGAAGAAACGAGATAAAGGCACATTAAGAAAAAATATTATGCATAGCCATAGATTTGCTATCATACCTACATTTATTAAGCATGGTATTTTTCTTTTCATAAATATGTAAACGCAAAACAATAAATCTTTTGATAATTTTGGAATATAATTTATAATATAATTCAAAATGTGATCAGCAAGAACATCGTTAAATTTAAATATAAAAAATAATTTAAAATTTATATTATCTATATCTAAAAAATATTTAGAATAATGTCGAAATTATTGCAAAAAGATGCGGCACACCCATCCACTCATTTTGCAGAATTATTCTTCAAATATACTTCTGATCACAATTCAGCACTTTCTATATATAGCCATATGTAGCAACAACACTGTCATGCGCATGCGTTTAAAGTAAGATAGCGTATATTTCTATCTTTCTCGCAGAATTTTGCCAAAACAGCCGTGCTGGCCAGACTCTGTTACAGGGTCTCTAGGACCGAGAGATGTTGTACGAAAAACGCCGGAATGGCCGCTCTCAGACTTCATTCTAGCATTTAATTTTTTGTCTTCATTGATCAACATAAAATAAGAATAAAAGCTCTTGCACAATGTGATAGCGATAGAAATAAGGGAATAGCGATAAAGATAAACAATATCCAATGAGAACACTGCTTTTTCGAAAAAGTAGATCTCTCATTGGATATCGTTTATTGCTATCGCTATTCCCTTGTTCCTATCGCTATTGCCTCACATTGTGCAAGGACCTTAAGGAGAGTTATCTCGATAATGTAGAGTGCAAAAACTTAGTCATAAAATATGTTCCTGTGGCCAAGTTTGCCGAATGGAATAACTTGGACCATTTTGTCGTCATCTTGAATATTCATATATGTATAATGTTACGTTTAGTTGATTAGTAATTGGTAAAAGTGTGTTAGCGACACACTATTTATTAAATTATTACTACACTAAACGTAACATTAAGGCCATTGCACGTGAAAAAATTTTAGTCATAATCGTAAAGCCGTAAGTAAATCAATCAATCACAGTTCAAATATTCTTATTATGTTTAGAATGTTTGATTGTGGTTGGTCGATTTGCTTATGGTCCTTATGATTATGGCTAAAATTTTTTCACGTGCAATGGCCTTTATACATATATGAATATTCAAGATGGCGACAAAATGGTCCAAGTTATTCTATTTAGCAAACCTGGCCACATACGGAATATTTTTTGTGACCATTTCTAATCTAAAGCTGGGTTCCAAAACAGCGAAAAATTTTCTTTGCGAGGAAAATTTTACTCAATTGCCGGCTTGAAACCAATCAGAAACGCTTAAAAAAGTTTTGGAATAGAGTAATCGAGTAAAATATTCTTCGAAGAGTACGGCCAGTATTCATAGTCAGTTCTTATATTTAAAACCGTTTTAAGCACAATATTAAGATGTTCTAAACCAATCACAGAACCGTATTAGCATCTTAAGACATTACTTAAGACGGTCTTGAAATAAGAACTGACTATGAACATCGTCCTATGTTTTGTTACCTAGATAATTCTCCTTATTTTTCCTTCATGTTGATCAATTAAAAACTACTTCACACTTTTACAGATAGATTTTTGAACGCACCTCAAGTGGAATGTGA
>JBCEZV010000007.1:6279377-6290056 GCA_039654365.1 Cataglyphis livida
GTTTTAATCGGTTCAATCCAAACCCGGATTAAAAAATAATCGATTTTAATTCCGAACGAATTATAATCGATTTTAATATCGCTTTCGCGGATTATTTCCAATCTGAAATCATTACATTCTAAGGGCCCGAGCACAAACTTTTGCACAAGCGCATAACTATAAGCATAAGGAAATTGATTGATCCATAAGCATATGCATAAGAAAATTGACTAATTGCTTATACAAAAGTGTGCTCGAGCCCTAAAGGTGCGAATTCATGAGATACTCGTGTGCGCGTTGCATGTGGTCACGTGACTTCAACTCGACGCTAACCGCGCTAGCGTCAAGAAAAAAGAAATTGAATTTTCTCAACTTCAGCGTCAAGCCTGCTGTTGGTCAGTATTGAAGCTATAAATTTGATGCTAACTTTTTTCATGCGTTTTTTTTTACTTTTAATGACATGACCTATTTACGCTAAAAAAGAGCGTCGAGCGTCAGCATGAAAAAGCACTTTAAAGCCTAATAGAGCTGTCATTTGAATGTGTTGTATTAATATTAATTTTAAATAGAGTGCATATTATTATTTCTTGTGTCTACGGTAAGTAGAAATGTTTTATATATATGTTTTAAATATATATAAAATAATTATATATAAATATAAAATAATTATAATGTATATAAAATAATTGTAATGTATATAAAATAATATAATATATTACCCTTAGCAAAATGCTAAGCAGTATACCAACAAATTTAATCATGACTTTGCAACAGATTCCGCTCTGTTGCGTCCCTATTAAGTTTAATTTCTGGCAGCACGGCTGGCCGATACAATATGACAGAGAAAATGAAGCAAAAATCAAGTATTATTATGCTCTTACGTCGTGACAGCAGATATGTAACAAACATCTAGTGACGTCTACCACATCAGATTTGAAAGCAGAAATGCGGCAGAAATCAAATGTTACGTTCAGACTCTCGGAAGAATGAGTCACAAAGAAGGGCGCAAGAACTGTTAAATAAATTTAAAATAGAATATTAAGTCCAGACTCTCGGAAGGATGAGTTGCAAGGAAGGACGTAATAACTATTTTAAATATCCCGAAATCAAACGCCTTATAAGCGTAAGAATCGTAAAAAGCGAATTCGAAGGTTCGGAAAACAGGTAAATGATTGGGTTGCTGTTACTCTGTTCGAACGTTCGCTCGGTGATCTCTTTTTAGTCAGGGAATTTAATCTTTATTACTCGGGATGAGTCCAAGTGCGATCTTTTCTTTGGAAATGAGAGAAGGGAGTTAAGAAATATTTAAGGGTAAAGAAATATTTTTAATTAATTAACAAACATTCTGGTTTATTCAAAAATATAAGAAAAAGTTAGATTTATACATGTACGTTTATACATAATAAGAAAAACTAATCCTTATCTGAGCGCATGTGTAAGTGTATTTGTGTTCATTTATTCGCGGGTGTTACATTTATGCGAAAGATGTCGGTCAGAGTGAGTGAGGGAGCAGATTCTATTTAATTATCTAATTTTGATCAGTTATTATACAATAATTTTGTTAATAAGTAAATAAAATTAAATAAACATGTATGTTGAATAGTCGCAAATATAAAATTGGTCGCTAGCATATGAGTTAAATTAAGTTTTTTAAAATTTTTTAAAGCTTACTACGGCTATTGCGGAATACGTTAATGATTTAAAAGAATAAAACATCTTACGGAATTGTTTTGATTTAAATAAGACAGAAGACAAAAAAAGAGAGGATTATTTAATGAGACTTACTTATTAAGAATAGCGATTCGGAGTCGGAAGGATGACAAATTAGTGCGGTGTTTCGCTCTATGTCTCATGTCGGTAGCTTGATGCTCGTTGCAGGTAGATTGCTCTGGAGATGATGCTGCCCAGGGAAGACACTGGTTGCACTTTCGCGCCGAGTTAAACCACGGAATAAAATTTAAAATAAAAGTTAAACACGAGAACACGAGAAAAGATTTTGAATACTGATTTGAATTGTAAGGTGTGATCTAAACTGAACACTGAAGATTTTAAATACTGATTTGAACGTAATGAGCGTACGGAGCGTAAAGAGAGTTTCCCCTTTTATAGAGCCTTTTCAAGGGTGTGTTTTAAATTTTTGAAATAGAGATCCTTCAAGATTTGATGAATTAGAAATTGTGCCCTCGAAGTGTCCTCGTTAGGCGGGGTGTTTCTCCTATTTTTTTACTCGCGGTGATCGTCGATTGATAAGTTTGATATCGGTTCAAAATCCCTTGATTGTTGCCTTTCTTGGCGGATTCTTGTACACGTGATTAGAAAAAGTCTTATTTCTTCACGATTAGAAAAGAATTTATTTTCCTTATGATTACTTTTATCAACCGATGCGACTTTATTTGTTAGATATTTCGTTAGAAAAATTTATTATCTTTTCGGTACTGCTTTATTCTTCCGCCAGAAAATTCTACTGTAGGATATTTATCAATTTTTATTGATTCGAGAATCGGCGTGGTTTCATCACCGATCTTCTAGCGTCTTTCTCAAGGTTATTCATAGATATACGATTATTGACAAGTGATTAAGAGTTTACGAAACGCGTAGCGTAGGAATGCTTTATTTATTAAACGATTCATTTTTATCACCAATAGACGATTGCCGCAACTTTGCGGAAGGAAGGAATCATGGAGCCGTCAAGAACGTAACACAAACATGGCCTGCTGTTGCAACATGACAGCAGAAACGTAATAAAAATGGAGCATAGCCTGTTGTCACGATGTGACGATGAAAATGCAGTAAAGAAAACACTTTTGTATATCACACAAAATATAATTACTAATATAAATGCAATAAAAATTAAATAATGGCATATTTAAATATTTAATTAAACATATAAATTTAAATAAATAACTAATTTATTAATAATATATAAATTTTAAGATTTGTATAGAAATTGAACTTATTTTGTTTCAAGCAATCAATTTTTTATTGATTAATTCAGTTTTCAAACTTTCAGTTTAATACAAATAGACTCAAAAGAGTTTTTTGTTAGATGAATTTAAAAATTAAACTGATAAAAATAGATATTATGGCTTCTACATAGAACACAGAACACTTGTGTCGCCGCATCTTATATGCATCTTAAGAGTCATTATACATTTTTAATCTTGTTCTAGTCGCGCTTTGCAATCTTTATATTTGCTTGTAACGAAAACTTCAATACGAGATAGATACGTCATATAGCGAAATGAATTATAACTTGATATAACATATATTAAGATTTATGTAATTCTGTTATTGTTTTAAGACAACAGACTATGCTGTGTTTCTGCTGTAATCTTTTGAGATGGCAGAACATGCTTCATTTTTGTAGTATTTCTGCGATTACGCCATGCTTGCAGATGAATTGGATTTCTGACGATATTCTGTCGACATAGCATGATGTATCATGTTATGTTCAATTTTTATAATTTCTTCTATCGATATATTATGCCACATGCAATGCTTAAAATCTAATGTTTTTATATTGAAAATTTCTGCTCAAATTTTGCAGCACTTTTCATATTATATCATAACACAGAGCCTGTTCGTTTTCTGCTGTATTTCTGTCAATATTAATTAAAACGGCAGATCATGCTTAATTGCTGCCGGAATTTTGTTAATATAATATGTAGTGCACAATTTGCAATACGTGATTTTACAGACTTGGCTATCTGGGTATATATTTCTACAAGTTACCCACATGTCAGACACTCTTATGCAGCACTTTACGTAGCAAATCGATAAACTATGAAGCGTGAAAAATAACATTTTGCCAACGTAAATTATTCTTGCGTGCCATTTTATAATTATTTGCTCTATAAGCTCCATAAAGTTAGCCGGTCAACATTCACTTTTATAATTTTTTTTTTACGACTCGTTTGTTGATGATTGTTGGCCTAATTACAACGTTTATTGGTTAATATTTTTTTTGAAAAAAAAAAAAAAAAAAAATATATATATATATATATATATATATATATATACAGAAATCATATTAAATATATGTAAAAGGAATTAAATTTATATGCCCGCCAACAGTTCATCCGCGATAAAATTTTCAGCAATTATGTCTTTCAGGGAAGAAGTGTAGATTTTGCATCGTTGGCTGAGCAAGATTTTTCCAAGAATCGCGCTTAAATCACGACGTGAAAACTCGTGCCGAGCTAGCTGGCGGAACACATTATAAACGTGCCGTTCCACGGATATTTCGCATATTTCAGGAATTCCGCTCAGAAGGGTTCGCGTTTGACGCATGACTCATCGCCTTGCGTAAAGAACATCACTGTATTTTCAGCCATCCGCTGCGTGCATCACTCGGTCGATTAAGCACAATCAAATAAACTGATTCTTAAATAAACTAGTCTAAAAACACAAAAATATAAAAAATGTGTAAATGGTCTGCTAAAAAATTCATACGAATAATTTCTTCTTGGACAAAGATGCACCTTAGATCAAACGTAATTAAAAAAACAATCGCATCTTTATTACGATTAGGTAAAAATACATTTTCAAATTGAATGAATTTGATGATAAAGTAATATTGCTCAGTTCTCATTCCGTTTTGAATAAATCAAATGTATTGGTTTCGGTGCAAAGCGAGATTACTCGTCGATTCTTTTCAAATTCAAAGCTTTTTTGGGAAGCACGCGTTTTTTAGTTGAAAAACAACGATCGTGTCGCATTGATAACCGAGCTTTCATGTGTTTCAATTTTCCGAGTACCATTGAAACACTTCTCCGAAAAATCTCGACGGAGCGAGAATTTCTCGCTGAAAAAAACATTTCGACGTCAAGATATTACGGCTTTAATCGTAGACTAGAGGCCATCGTGTTTTAGGTTTTAGGTTCTGGGCTAAGGAAGGAAGGAACTTGTAAACCTGAAGAAGCAATATTGGCTCGAAGGTGGGAGTTACCGAGCCACAATTCATTACGAAAATCGATTCGCCGGCAATAGTGGCTGATTGGAGGTGGTCACTGGTTTCATCTCCCTTCGTTCCTTTCCCTTCTTAACGCTTTTTTTCTCTTCGCTCCTTTTCATTTTAACGATCACTCGCGTATCGCACAGTCGTCCTGCAATTCGCAGCGAACTCATGTCGCGATTTCGCTTTTTAAAATTATTCGAACTATAAAAGCCAGCAATATCTACAATTTTTATCCCATTTTGTTAATCTTTTGAATCTATTGTATCCATTGTCTTACAAATTATGGAGACTTGAAAATTACATCTTCACAATTATGACTGAAAATTATTTTTAGTAGGAACAAAATTTGAAGAAATAACTAGGAGTAAACATGAATATTTTACGTATATTACATATATGATAATAAAACCAAGAGTGAAAAATAAGAAACTCGCGTAGGTTTGTTGAAAACTTTGGAAACTTTTGTAATTTGCAATGCCTGACGCGTCAGGATCAAAATGCCGTAATAAAATTTCTTTGCTCTATGCTCGCAACGATAATATGATTCACGAAACTTGTCGCGGCTTAACTTTATGCGTAGCGGAGCGGAAATGCCTTTTATTTTACCAATATTTATTTTACGACAAATAGATAGCTATGAATGTTTTGTGTGTTTGACGATTAAACTTTTACGACATTAGAAAATTTTATACTCTCCATTTTCTTGTACGTAGTTCAATAAAAATTATATAGTATATTTATCAAAGAACTATTATCAAAATTCTAAGCTTTTTTCTGTATTTATAAAATAATGTCTATTACAATATTTTCTTTATTTTTAATAGGATAATTTTTTTTTTAGAAATTTTGCTCATCTCACAATGAGATTCATCAGCACTATCTTGATGTTAAAGATTTTCAATCTCACATTCCCAGCTTCTTCTATATCAACGATGATATAGAAAAAATAATACTCTTTGTCCAAGCTAATTGCATTGACTTTAACAAAATTTTAGGATCCTAGAATTCTTCTTGGGCTTTTTTGGTTCTTCATAATTTAATTAATTTCTATTCTCATTTTATAATAAAGAAAGAGCATGTAATCTAATAAATATAATTTAAATGAAAGTACAATAATTTTTATATATAAATAAGTATTCAAAGAATTAAATAATGAATATCAGTGCGCATTGTCGGCGAAGCGAAAAAGAAAAAAAAGCCATCTTCAAATCTGTCGGAAAGTTTCGCGACGCTAAGTGATGGGACAACAACGCGCACGAATCGGGACAATAAAGGTTCACCCTGTCCACGAGGGCTGCTATATGCGGCGCCTCACACCACGTGGCATTGTCCAGAGGCCAGGTATTTGTGATATTAAACTGTTTAATCACCGAACTATAGAAAAAGCGCGAGTGCCCCACGTCGTTGGTGACTCTCATGTATATATATATGTGTGTGTGTGTGTGTGTGTGTATACATATGTGTACACACATATATGTATGCGTGCATACCTGTGTGTGCACATTGGTTCCCGCATAGCTCGTAAATCTCGCCCATTCCGAGTTTTCCCCCCTCTCCCTTCCCCGCTAACCCTCCCGTACCATCGTATACTATGGAGGAACGACGAACACGCTTATACACCGATACAACATGCTTGTCGTAGCCGATGGGTGAGTGTACGAAACATTCAGTTGAATCGACGAGGAATAGAATGCATGGGTTGAGGAGTGAAATCGGGAGAACAAGTTACGGAGATGGTGGGCGCGAAATTTTCCCCCCTTTCGCTCTCTCACTCTCTCTCTCTCTCTCTCTCTCTCTCGCTCTCTCTTTCTGTCTCTCATGTTTCTAACTGCTTTAATAAAAATATTACATAACACATCACTCAATAAGTCTCCGGTCTAACTAAGAAAAACAAATTTTTTTTTAGAAATCACGTGGGTCTGTCAACAATGTTGCCATATATGTGTCAGACCGGGGACTTATTGAGTGATGTGTTAAATTAAAACAATATTAAATATTACATAAATTAAAGAATTAAAAATATAAAAATTATCTAACAATGTGCGTATGTTTTACTTCTTTTAAAATAAAATTAATCGGGCTTACATTGAATCTATATGCGTTTCAATACTTCACATAATAACATGTAACTGTTATTAATCCCTGGTGCTTTCAAAATGCTTTAATTATACTATTATGTCATTAGAAACAATTAGAAATAAATAAAAAATGCATATTATATGCAATATTATAATGTTATAAGAATATATATATATGACACAATCAATGTGATTTTTATCGCGGATTTATCGCATTTTACGAGGGCAAACGGATTTATTGAAAAAAATTTGCATCGATGAGTATAAAGCTTATCGTTGTATTTTTATTATCGTTAATTGACCGCGGCTCATAAACATGCATCGAACAGTCAAAAGAGAAAGAATTGGCGTTGGAAATCACGAAATAGAAGGAGAACGTAAATAAACGCGAATAGATTTCGGCATGGGATTTGCAGGTCCGGGAGAAAAGCAACATCGGACAGTATATTGCACCGCTTGTTGCACCGCAACGAAACGCAATAACGTATCGGTGCACAAATGTCAGTACGGTTGTCTGTCGCGGCACATATACACCGCGGGCGAAGCTGTCGAGGACCGAAAGAATAACAACCATAATAGGCTCCTGAATTGTGTGGCGAACAATGGGCGAAATGAAAAACGACACGCTGCACCTACACAAAGCTACTGTCCTTCTCTTTCTTTCTCTGATATTTTTTTTTTTTTTTTTTTCATATGACTTATCCTCGCATGTTTCAATTCGAATTAATTGTAATTGTTCTTCTCTCGCTGAGTGATAACATGTTACATTGATATGATATAGAACGAGAAACAAAACAAGAAATTCTCGAAATGACGATGATATTGTAAGACATAAAAAGCTTGATACATTAATGAAATCTATTTAAAATAATCCTATGTAAAAGTGCGCGTTTATTTATGCATTAATAATAATTTACCAAACTCATAATCTCGATATTTATCATCCTGGAACACGTATTTCGCTCGTTATTCAAAGTTTCGAAAAAGTCTAGTTGAGAGATGTTCAACCGCGATAAAATAACATATTATATACATTATCTACGAAAATTTTGCTGCTCAAAATAAACCACCGTAGCCACGTAGCTGCTATATCATCTCATCGTACCGTGATATAAAGTCTAACTTTGCCTTCAAATATTTTTGATTATTATTTTAATTTGAGTATTATCACGTTCCACGCTCCCAAATTATCTTGTATTACGCTCGAGTTACTTTCCAAATTATCTTTCACAATGTATATAAATTATATTGGACAATAAACGATACAAGCATTCAAGTTACGCCAAATTCTAAATATAATACCGGTATTTTAACGCAATTTGCTTACACTCTAAGATATTACCGTAGAATTTTAAATATATTATAAAAATTATTATATAGGGTCTTCCAAATTACGAATAATAATATCATGTTATGATATTTTGAAATCAAATTTTAAAGTTCAAAGTTCATTAGAAAATATACCGACGTCAGAATTTCTCAACAATTTTTGGTAATAAATATATGAATAATTTTTTAAAAATGCATCATATATATTATTCACATATGTTGAATCACTATGTCATCAAATTAGATTACCAGATGTGACATAATTTTGATTGCGGTATCTTCAACTTCATTTAAAGCTCCACGGCTTTTGACACACACAATTTGACGTTTGCGTACTTGAATTATTCATCGAAACATTGTTCGAACTTCTACAAGGTGAGGGTAAATGGCCGAAAAGTTATTTCACGGTATTATGCTGTAGAATCGAGTAAAATATACCCTGCCCTGTGTTAATTCTTCGCCTCAGACGCTGCTTGACAGTTTCGAAGATTCTATTTTGGTAGAGATCCGAGTCTCGTGACCATTATAGCGGACTGTCGCCTGCGTATCGTGGTTAAATATCTTTGCGCACCATTTTCTCAGAAACTCTCCGGACTGGAAAGATTTAAGAGCTTTCCTCCTTCCTCCCTTTTTTTTTTTACTAGAAGCTATAATCTTGACCGCTAAATAAGCATCACTCACACGGCGTGAAATTATATAAAAAAAACTAGTCCGCCGAAACTACCACAATCCGTCGCGATTTCTAGCATGGCGTAGGACGTGACAGCTTTACGAGGATAATAAGCTAGTATTACGTCCCCACGCCAGGCGAGAGTTTTTGCAAATTGAAGTAAATTCCATTCCCACCCCCGTACCTCCCCTAGTCCACGATGGTGTACGATGCGTGAAGCCACATTTCTCGTAAGTAATACTTTACTATGCTCGTTGGTATGGAGTTCCCCCATCTAGTTCGCGATTCTCGAGACTTTATAAAAAACTTCAAGTGCTTATATCCGCGTAAAGCATCAGAATCATCAACTAAATTTTGAAGTAGCGATTGACAAGCGTCGAGCTTTCCATCGACAATTATAATAAAGTAATAACACGTATAACATATACGATGGCAACATTTTGTGATAATTTTTTCTTGTCCATGAATTAGAATATACAATAAAATTAAGATTCACACAAATTAATCAATTTTCTATGATCGAAATATACATGTATTTACATTGATTTGGATAAAAATATAATTAATTAGCTCAAAATATATATTTGTATATACACATCAAACGACATGATATCTTTACCAGATAGTTGGAGGCAATCTGACAACACCTTTTTCTGATTTTACTGTTTTCCGCAGGGTAGAAATGTCCCTTGGAAATGTTTTTCGCAAAGATAGTACGTGCCCTGCGGTTTTACTCCACCTTCCTCACATGAATATTCACGGCTAATTTGTAAGAAGCTCTCCAAACAACGTCGCTACATACCGTCTAACCGAGCGAGTATAGGCACTCACACGCGTGCGTACCAACACGACTCAACCGCCAGAATTTACCTTTAATTATCGTAAGAGCGAATAAAAGATCGTTTTCACGTGTAAACAGGGAGAATGTTCGTCGATAAATTCAATTTTATCGGTACACGCTGTAGAACCTTCATCTCAAAATTACGTTACTGCAAAATTGGAAGTCCGTTAAGAAGAGAGCAATAAGTTACGCGAGAAAGTATGTAATCCATAATGAAGGAAAGCGCGCATTTTTTATTTACGTACGAGCCGATAATATTTTATAATTATATATCACAAAATATGATATATCATTCGTATCTTGTTAAAATTATGAAAAGCAAGAATATGTACGTTTGACAATTGATCGGAAAAATCTTGCAGCGAAAATTATTTGCAGCGATGTAGGATATATGAATCAACGATGAAATCTCAGAAATAGCATCGATACACACATTTATGGAAACATCTCGGCGATACTTTTGTGCCCGGGCTCAACATGCTAGAATTCTCATAAAATGCAAATATTATTAGCATTCCCTGACATCCCCTTACGTTCTGCGATCTTGCCAATATACATATCTACGTATAGCGTATTTGACATTCAGACGATGAGATTTGCGACAGTACAAAGATATATTGTCGAATAGTTGTCTATGGTGTGTACACAATCGTTTCGATTTAACCCAAACAGTTTTGTCTTTGTAATTATTCTTTATCGACAAAGTGTATATATATATATATATATATATATATATATATATATATATATAAATTTTACCTAAGAATAATTTTCTGTACAGGATAATTTTATTTAACCCCTTATAGAACACTTCTCCCTATGGAC
>JBCEZV010000007.1:6290156-6309466 GCA_039654365.1 Cataglyphis livida
ATATATATCGATGTTAATATACAAATAAATATATATATATATATATATATATACATAATATGGATATACATACACACATTCTGAAATATTGTTTCAGATACAAGATAGTATAATTAAAATTAATTAAAATTAATTAGTGCTGTTGATACCAAAAAATAGAAATTTTATTAGATTATATTTTTAAATGTTATATACATATCTTACTATATATATAACATATTTTACTAGCATTTATCTACCATAATGTGGTAGAGATCCATACAATATTTAATATTTATCATACATAATGTTATTGTAATATAACAGTCCGTACATTATTTCTATATAATAAATGATTGGGCATTTTTTTCGATATTATAATGTCCAGTAACATTAACAGTAACATGGCTTTTTCTAGATTTATCCAGCTTTTTCACAATTTCTTTCTCATTTCTTGAAATCCTGCTATCCTAGAGATGCAAAGTATTCAGTCTTGTATCCCAGCCAACATATATATTCACTTAATACAATCTCTTGGCTTAATAAGGCCTAGAATAATGTATATATAACAATAACTATACAGCGTGGCCCGAATGTTCCAGACTTTGAGATATTATAGGAAATTTAATTCTGAACAAAAATTTCCTATAAACATGGGTCAAAAAAAGGTTCTTTAAGAAATTATCACTCAAAAATTTCTGATAAAGGAAGAGCAAAAGGTGAAAAAAAAATGAAATAAAATGAAAATGAAACTTAAAAGGAAGAACAAAAGATGAAAAAAAAATGAAACTTAATAAATTTCTTGAAATGAAAAAAATAATACGTCATGGGCTGAGTTCGCACGCTTTTAGCGATATGAGCGTGCCCTATCTTTGTTATTTATTGAAGTTGAATAAGGATAGAGCACGCTCATAGCGCTAAAAGCGTGCTCCCCGAACCCAACTATGATGTGATTTCTTTTTATTTCATTTTCTTTTCACCTTTTGTTCTTCCTTTTAAGTTTCATTTTCTTTTCTCCTTTTGCTCTTCCTTTATCACAGATTTTTGAGCGATAACTTCTGAAGAAAGTATTTTTCGACCCATGTTTATAGAAAATTTTTTGTTAAGAATTAAATTTTCTATAAGATCTCGAAGTCTGGCTGGAATGCTCAAGGCCACTCTATATATTCTATTATATAGGATGTCAATTTGGAAACTTTCAGCCAAGGGAAAACTATATATCATCTATTAATTTTTATAATAAAAATTTACTACAATTTTTCATTTAATTAAATGTTCAAAACAGTATTCATTATTTTACCAATAATAAAGTTTTCAAATTCTATCCTGACATTTTGAAACATTTGCCTGGGAATTGATCTGTACTTTCTGAGGCCGATGCCGAAGTTGTTCAATCGTTACAGGCTGTGTAATTTTTCTCTAAACATTATTTCTACTCCTTTACTTTAATTATTTTATAAGAACAAACAAAAATTAAATAAAACGTATCTCATTTACAGTTTTAAGAAATAACTTTTTCAATCAAACTGGATAATTCGAAAACAAATCGATCAATTTAAATTTTTCTTGTGCAGTTAAAAAATATTTGTTGAGATTCTTAATTTGAGATATCATAAAAGTAGTGTCATTTGAGATGTTAAATTGGAGTGCACGTAGAAGCTGACCTTTCTTGACAGTTATACTGCGATTCAATGTCTTCCTTGCTATTTTCTATTTTTTTATATTCAATATTTTCCTCAAACCGTGTTTTAATATTTTTATTAGTTTCCAAAATATCCTGACTGAAAATTTTTAAATTTACACCCAGTATATGTATATATTTAAATATATGTACCTGACTATTTTATATCAGATATTTGACCCCTGTGTAAGTCAATCACATTAAAAATAATATTTAAATATATGAGTTAACCCTGTAAAATATAAGAATAAAAAATTTTATACAGCTAATTTATATTATACATTATAAAATATAATCACATAACATATTACCCCAAGTTCTTCTCTACAAATACCTGCTTTGAGCCAATCAGTCAGGCATGTCTATAGAGATTATAGGCACAACAGGTTTTATTAGGTCGATTTTCTTAATAAGTTTTTCACTCTTTTCTGTAATCATTGGCTCAGATGGTGGTTGATCTCGTTCATCTCTTGGTTGATATGAAATATTACCATATTCTTGAAGTAATGGACATAAACCTAGTAGGAAGTGACAAAAGTCTTTTCTGATACCAAACCACCCTGGACAAAAATTCCATCATTCTTATATTCTAATTAAAATTAATTATGAAAAAAAAGAAATATATATATGTATGCGTTTTATATGTATAAAAACAAAAAAAAGAGTTTAGGACTTACGAAGTAGATAGTATTTGTTAAGTCAAATAAAAAAATTTTAATAAATATGAATTAAAAAATTAATTTTCAGAGTTAAAATTGAACAAGATTGAATTTTTCAATCTATATTTATCAAACATTTTTTAAAAATTAAATTTAGTGTATATTATTTATCCTATAAGTCCTTAATCCTATTTTTTTATATTTTATATGTGTTTGTGTATTTGTGTAAATTTAAAAAATAATATAATATAAATATATAATTCTAAAATATTATTGTATAACAGTTTATAAGATAATGCCTTACATCTATTTCCACCTTTTGCACCAAAGGACATAAAAATAAGAGTTATATGTGACACAAGGAGTGGCATTGCTACTGTTGTATAATTTATTGAAATATCTCCATCCAATTTATTTGCTAATAGTACCTAAAAAATAATAATAAGTAAATAATGGTACAAAAAAAAATACGATCTACTTAATTAGACAGATAAAAAGATGCATAATTATACCTGGAATACTAAAATGGGAACAACAAGAAATGTATACGCTAATGCTGAATTCAAGGAGGTCCGCCTCTGACGAGCATTGATCTGTGGTGTTCTTAATAAAACAGCAGCAAATACTATTGCATACAAAACTGCCACTAAAGATAAACATAAGAGTGCCCACACTGGCACAAACACAACTTCCCAACTCCATGTTATAAAACCATCCAACCTCAAAGCCAAAAAAATAAATTGCAATACATTCACTGCACAGAATAATTCGAGTTCAAATGATCGATCATGTTTTACAGCCCATATGCATACCTAAATTGCAATAAAGTGTTGTCAGAAGACAATTTAGATAATTATACAAATTGTTGACAATGGTTTTAAGATTCAATTACTTACCGCAATAGATACTACTGAGATAAATATCAAGGGTATGAATACAAGTATCCATAAGTGTCTCTCTGATTCTAACTTATCGCATACCAACAATTCAAACATTAATAGAATTAAATGTAATGCCAAGGTAATTAGCATCGCTTTATAATGCACATAGGCATCACCTTCCAATCTTGCATGTGGATGTCTCCACCAGACATAACTTCCAACTATAGCTCCCAAAATTACCATGCCTTTCCAAAACCATATCGGGCTAAATATTGACCAATAACTCCATTCTATGAAGCCATCCAATCGAAGAGCGAATAGAGATGTAAATATCATCAAACAGGAATGTACCAGAAATTTACTGGAATTAAAAATTAACATCATATTTATATTTATAAGTTATTGCAAATAAATTAATAATATTCTTGAAATTACTTGGTATTATGTATAATATATAAGAATTACCTTGGATTGAAGTCTTGAAAAAGCGTTTGCAAATTCATAATTATCAGAGCGATTATGTAGGCCAATTAATTGAAGAAGATCTTTATATGATTTATCGAATAGAGATACATGCTATGATATGAGCATGCGACTTCATTTACCACTGAGATTACTAAGGAAAAACGCAAGTGATAGCTCGTGCATCTGTATTCAGAAAAATAATAAGTTACAACTCATCACAACCAAAATTTCAAACATACTGAACAATACTGAAAGAGAGTGAATGAAAGCTAATAATTATCGGTTGTTCCGGTTTCCCCTACCATTTTTCTGTTTCTCACTCTCTCATTCTTTTCTATCTTACATTTCATTATATACAGAAAGAAGCCTGAAAGGAGCCACGCCGCCGTTTTTCGTGAGACCGTTTTTCTAACCGGTACAGTGGCGCTAACTGGATCTATTATAGAGAGTCAGCGGAACTACATGGTCAGATCCACTTTTCGGTATCATGGTAAAACGGTCGATTGCTGCATGTCCGTGTCATCCATTAATTGTGGATACAGCATAGATTAATCGGAATCGTCCCGTTTGCGTACATTACGAATCGGACACAACAAAATTTCTTGATCGGACACAGACTCGATCGGACAATGTAGCGTGTACTTTGTATTAAAGTTGTAAAGCAGGTCTATCCTGCCTACCGACGGGGCGGGTGCGGGAGGAGGGCCAAAGGCCCCCTCGCATTTGTGTGTGTGTGTGTGTGTATGCGCGCGCGCACGCGCACTTGTGCTTTCTGTCCATGCATGTACTTTGGTATAGCGTCTTTGTCCGATCGGGCCTGTGTCCAATTGCAACCATATGTGTCCGATCGGGTCGTTGTCTGATCGAGTCTATGTCCGATCGGGCCTGTGTCCAATTGCAATCATATGTGTCCGATCGGGCCTGTGTCCAATCGGGCCGGTGTCCGATCGGGTCGGTGTCCGATCGGTAATGTGCACAATCGAGATTCACTCAATCAATCAATCGTTTTAATCAAAAAATATGAAAATATTATGTATTTATTAATATTTTTTGTTAGTTCCGCGTGATTTTTTTTTATTTTAATGAAAAGCATATATTATATTATGGACAAATAAATAATTTGTAAATAATACGATTGAAATTATTATATTATTATATTATATTATTTTATAATATATATCTACCCAGATAGCTACCCAGATAGCCAAGTCTATTCAAACAGATTTTGTCAAACGTCTGCTACAAATTTTTGTCAGCAGAAAGACTGCAGACTGTATACAAAATTTATTATATCAAATAATGATAGTAGAACATCAGCAAAAATATTACAAAACCTACTGACATAATTTGACAACAGATCAGTAATAGAAACCAAGCAGAATTTGTACAGAATTATAACAGATTGGCAGCAGAAATTGAGCAGGATTTGCGCAATGCAATTTGATGTCAGATTGGCGGCAGAAATCGAGCAAGTCTGCACGTATGCATTTTGATGGCATATTGGTAATAAGAATCGAGCAGGATCTGTTAATATGACATGATATCAGATTAGCAGAAAAAACCGAGCAAGATGTGCGCACGCGCAATCTGATAGCAAATTGTCAGTAGAAATCGAGCAGAATCTACAATAATTTATTGAAACAGTAGTTCATTTGCTTACCGCTATGCGACGCAGTATTCACTTTTTATATCTCGTATTCAAGTTCTTCATGAGCGTATATGAAGCTTGCAAAATGCGGCTAACAACATATATAATTATTTCTATCGGTTCAATTTTTTTATACGATTCCCATACAGGGAATTCAGATATTGAACTGATTTTTGAAAAATCTGACAGATAGATGTCCGATTTTACTTATTCGGACAATTTCTGTTCGAATAAGTAAAATTATTTAGTTATTATTTATGATACAAAATAGAAATCTGAGATATAAAATAGAAATTCCATTAAATAAAATCTTTAATTGTATAAATTAAATTATTTTCCTATATTTATTATATATTTATATATTATTAATACAAAAAACAGAAAATGACGTCCCGTGAATGTGATATATTGATTATTGACATCATTTTTGATTTTATAAGACCTAATTTAGGATGTCTAATTATTTATGTTATTTTGTGTGATCAAAATTTATTGTCATTTTGTTACTTGGGATTCTTTAAATGTTTAAATCCATTTAAATGTCCATTTTATATATATATGTCTAGAAGCTGCAAAATCTGTTTGATTTCTGCTGTCAATTTGTTAGCAGATTATGTTAGAAGACTCTACTCGGTTTCTGCTGCCAAGTTATGTCCAAAAAATCTGTTCAAATTTTTTCGCCAATCTGTCGACTTATTATATTAGTAGATTTTGCCGGCAAAACATTAGCTAAATGCAAACTCAGTTGATGTCAGTTTACTAACAGATTTTGATTAAATCTGCTACCAATCTGTCGTCATACTGTTAACATTTTGCTTAAGGGATAAGTCTGTAAGATCACGCAAATTGTGCTACAATTATTATGTTAACAGAATTCCTGCAGCAATTGAGCATGATCTGCTGTTTTAATTAATATTGACGGAAGTACAACAGAAAACAAAAAGGCTCTGTGTCATGATATAATATAAAAAGTGTTGCAAAATTCTCAATATAAAAACATTAGATTTTAAGCATTGTATGTTGACATAATATATCAATAAAAATTAAAATTGAACATTTTAATTAAAATTAAACATAACATCAACGATACATCATGCTACGTCGGAATTTCGTCAGAAATCGAATTCATCTGCAAGCACGGCGTAATAGCAGAAATGCTACAAAAATTAAGCATGTTCTGTCATTTCAAAAGATAACAGCAGAAATACAGCAGAAACACAGCATGGGTCTATTGTCATAAAACAATAACAGAATAAATCTTAATATATGTTGTGTCAAGTTATAGTTCGTTCCTTTCTCTACATGATCTATCTCGTATTCAAGGTGAGTTTTCTTTACTGTATTTTCGTCGTCACATCGTGACAGCAGGCTATACTCAATTTCTGCTAGGTTTCTGCCGTCATGTTGCAATGGCAGGCCATGCTTGATTTCTGCCGCATTTCTGCTTTCAAATCTGATGTGGCAGACATCACTGACAGATATTTGTTACATATCTGCTGTCACGACTTAAGAGCATATTAATACTTGTATTTTTGCTTTATTTTCTCTGTCATATTGTATCGGCCAGCTGTGCTGCCAGAAATTGAGCTTAATGGGGACGCAGCAGAGCGGATTCTGCTGCAAAATCATAATTGAATTTGCTGGTATACTGCTAGCATTTTGTTATCTGGGTTATTTTAGAGTAAAACTCATAGATTGTAAAAATTATAGCGAATAAAACAATCCTTGCAAAATCAATTATTTTGTATAGTTTTGTATCCTTTATAATATTAGTGTTAAGTACAATAAACAAGTACAATAAAGTAAGTAAATTAAGTACAATAAAATAAGTATAATAAATAAAATAAATTCCTTTTTCTAAGATATACAAAACATCTACAAAAAAATGTGTTTTTTTTCTTATCTATTATCTTACAGAAACTCTCGAGCAATTACAAATTATAATTTTATATATTTTAATTTAGAAGCAAGTTTTATGTAAGAATGCTACATATACGTATAGTGATAGTGTTGACATCAATTTTAACAATAACGTGTACTATGCTGGCTAAAAAAAATACTCATCACTCAATCATTTTGAAAACTAGATTTCGAGTCCAAATTTTTAAAAATTTATTTTCTTTTTTTAAATATTTATTTGAAAAAAAAGTAATATGATATTTAAATGTATGATATATCCGATTTAGATTTGTTTGATGCCATTTTTAATCGTAAAAATTTTATTACAATTATTTTCAAACCGATAAAATACAAAATAACAGTTTTAATTTTTATTTTATTAGAAAAGGAAACATCCATCGCGGAAAGAGGGGCATTTTTCTCCTTTATTTTAAGGCTTTTAATTAGGTTTTTAAACATTTTTTTTTTCGAGTTTCGAGTTTCCTGATGTCTCAACCTCCAACTTGGAGAGCCAGGTTATTTTTGCGCAAAGTTTTTTTCGAGCCTTTGACGATTCAACGCTGAACAACAAGGCAGCAGTTTCACTATATCCTGATAGATGCTCTTACAGGATGCTATCAATCGTGTCAGATAAATCTTGGTTTTTTAACGAGATTATTGTTATTTCTTCTTCTCTTCTTTTCTCATCTTTTGCGTGGTGAGACCCCAGGCTTGGGACTGGCGCAGCGGAATTTAATAGAGTTTTAATAGAGAATCAAATGAGATTAATATTAAGAATATTAATGATCAAAACTTTTACAAATCATTTAGTGCATGCTATTATACAATTATACGCAAAAACAAAATTGACATTTTATACATTTTTATACAAAATATAGAGACAAGTAATAGACATAAGTTAAATAAGTTAATATTGTTTGAAAGCCAAAAGAACAAAAAAAAATATATACATGTAAACATATATTTTATTTATCTTTTTTATAAAAGTTTAGATTAATTGTTAAATAAGAATGACAGTACCTATACAGCACAAAATATTTTTTGTCAAATTTCTATGAAAAATACGATTTTTTTTTCTTCGACTCATCATTATTTCCCCATTAACAGAAAAAAAATCCGTACGCTATATTGTAGCCACACTATTTACAAATAAATAATTTTTTTTTTTTCAGATTTATTATAACTGAGATAGACTGAGATAGAAATTTACAGCTAACTACGCGCGTGGACCTAACTACGGCAACAATTGCAGCGCCGCCTTTTTGGAATATTTTTTGTTAAAACTTATAAAACATTCTTAAAATCTTAATCTACTATGTGGCCAAAAATAAATAAATTTTGTTTTATACTTTTAAATTTATAGATTTTTAAAAATAAGCCCATTTTTCGAGCGGTCACACTCCTTAACAAAATGATATAAATTGGTTTTATTGATAAATTCTAAATTCCTGACAACAAATGTGATCAAAATTGGAATATCTTTACTTTTAAATGAACAGAATTGATAGCATTTTCTTCTTGTGGATCTTTTTGCTTTTCTTTTGTTAGATTTAGGTTGCTCTCGAGAGTAGAAGTCGTAATCAGGCTTGCGAGATACACAAGGAACAAGACCGTACTGAATCACCATTTCGTTCTGTACTAATTATTGACGCTGCTACTAAATGTCAACTGATAATAATTATTGTTGTTGCCACTTCTCACAGCGTTATCATTTTAGTTTATTCATAAAAGTGGCGAAGAAATGAAAAAAATATAATATAATATATAATATAATTCTCTTTTAATAATACACGTACGTACCGACATTTTTATCTCTTAGAATTCTCAAAAAATTATTAATTATTGAAAATTAATAAATGTATAATTAATTTTATATATTATTTAAGATATTACTGATTTTATTAGTTCCGTATTGTTAGTACGTGAACTACTAAAAACTACTGAGTTCAATCAAATCAATAAAAGTGATAATGAAGTGTATGAATTGTTAATGTATTCTAAGAAATAGCGCGGATATAGTATTTTTAATTTTAGAATATAATAATTACTTGTAACACATTGAATGATAAATAATTATTATGTAAAAATAAATATGAGATCAATAGGCATAATTGGTTGATATATATTTAATATACTCTATTTAATTTATAAACACTATCTAGAATTTTATTAAATCTTACATCAGTACATTTAATTGTATATTTAAAATATAATTCCGGGAAAACAGAAAGTTTATATATAATCAAATATAAATATATAGCACTAATGGCACATTAAGAAATGTCAACATTATACAAATGTCCAATAGCATAAGAATTGAAAATAATTAAAACTACGAACTATTAAATATCTAATAATAAATAAAAATTTAATTTTTTTATTTCTTCAAATTTTACTTTTTTTAAAATAATGCAAAACTTATTTTTTTAATTATTTTTTGATAATTCTTCCTATTATTTTTTTTTGTACACAAATAGAAATTGTTTAAAAGAAAGAAAACGATAAATATGCATAAAAGGTACACCTCATCAATAACTTTGACCTTCACATATGTTGTTAAGAACATGACTCTGAGTAACTTTTCCTTATATCTTAATCGAGGATCTCGAATCGAGGATGGGGGGGAGGGGGGCTCCACTATCGAAAAATTAGATTCATATATAGGTTTGCGTTGAACCTCGCTTTGCCTGGAAAGTTGTAAACCCATGTGGAACTTCATTTCGAATTAAAAAGTATATGCGTGGAGTATGTTTCGTTCCTTCTACGAAGGGGCTCCATTATCAAAAAATTAAACATATAAGTTTGCGTTGAATCACACTTTGCTTGGAAAGTGGAAAAATCCAAGAAGTTTTGTTTTCTCTGGAAATGTAAATAAACATTTTTTCTACGTCTGATCTATGCAAATACAACGTAAACAAACTTTAGTTTTCCTTATTTTATAACAAAAAATACATAAAACTATGATACTTTAACATTAAATATCTAAAAAACTGTAAGAGACCCCCGATTAAGTTATAAGGAAAAGTTACTCAGGGTCATGTCCTTGACAACATATGTCAAGGTCAAAGTCATCGGTGAGGTGTAACCTTTTATGCATATATTTACCAAGAAAACATATGTAAACATATATTTTACATATACAGGGTGTCCCAAAACTATCGGATCTTTTTTTGATGGCAGATTCTTTAGAAACATTTCAAGATGAAAATCCTAATACTAAAATGTCGAAGTTATAATAGTTTTTGAACGGAAAGCAATTATATTTTATGAATAAGAGGGCTGAGATTTCGCGCTCTCAGACACGGCAAATAACAAGTGAAGAAAGTGCTTTATAAATGGGATGTCCCTTTTTATGATATTATAATTATAAATTTACAATAGCATTGTCATTGTATAATTTTCCGCTTCTCTACATTGCATTCTTTTTAGTAATAATGGATGTGAGAATTAAAGGTATTTAAAAGATGATTTAAAAATTTGTGATATGTTTCAGCTGTCAAAGTGATCGATCAATATTACAATAAAAGTGTCTACTATGATATGTTATAAAAACAGTTACAATTTGTATTTCATTACAAAGATTTCAAAATCTTGTAAAATACAAAATAAATAAATATCAAATTTAATTCTATTACAATTTATTTGTGTGATTGTAAAAAAAACAGTTTCAATAACATTAAATACTAATAAAAGCAAAGTACTGAAAAATAGACTAAAAGCATTCAACTTGCGTGAACGATATCTCGGTCACTATTGGTCGTAACATTTTTTCGACCCCTCATTTTATTCGTTAAAATGTCTATCTTTTTTTACCTCAGAACAAAAAAATCGCTTAAACTTATAAAAAAAGTTATACTCAAAAATGTAAAAAAAATTTTTTTTATTCAAATTTTTGCTATTTTTCCATTCCGTTTTTATCTTATTTCTTGGGTTTCCAAATTGGGATTTGCAAAAACTTTTTTTATACTCCTATTCGATGGCAATTTTTATTTCCTACAAAAAAAATTTCTTTTTCTGTCATTTTTGAGATATTTTAAAAACAATGAAAAGTGACATTTTTTGTTATCTCCGAAGGCCGACATTTTATTTAATAAAATTTTTGGTTTTAACTTTTTTTAGTGTCGAATAATCGTATGGACTAAAATATAATAAAATTTTATCAAAGAATTAGTTTCTTTTTAAAATACAATAGCCTAATAGAGAGGAAACGTGAAAAGTAAGAAGTTTCATGATTCGATCATGTAATTCTTCTAATTGCGGAGATATGAAACTTTTTATGTGAACTTTTTCACTTGGGGATGAAAAAGCGGAAATTTAGAGAATTAATAAAGATACTTTGCAATTAGAATAAATGTGGTATATTCTTGTTAATACTGCATTAAAAAAAATTAGTCATGTATGCAATGCTGTACTAATAATAATAATCCCCCCCTAACTATACTCTGTCAAAAATGTTCGATTAAAACTGATTAAAAAAAAAGTAATTAGAATCGATTGGAATTTCTGCACCCAAAATACGGCATTAAAACCGATTAAAAATAGTCAAATTGAATTTAAATTCAATTTGATTATTTCCAATTGGTTTTAATACCATATTTTCGATGCAGAAATCCCGATCAATTTGGATTACTTTTTTTAAGTCAGTTTTAATCGAACATTTTGGGCAGGAGATTGACAACAATATGAATTAGAATGATTTCGGATTGAAAATAATCAGCGAAAGTGATATTAAAACCAATTATAAAATTTGTTCGGAATTAAAATCGATTATTTTTTAATCCGAGAGCGGATTGTACCAAAAACAGATTATGTTTTAATCAGTTTTAATCGAACATTTTCGGCAGGGTAAAGCTTAAAAATTATGTTTAATGGTTTCACTTTCTGCGCATCCAAGCTACGTACATAATCGCTATTTGTAAAAAGTTTCGCGAAGAAACAGAGAATGCGTTCCGTTTCATGCATTGTGCGCAATTGAGCATATAGATCGCCTGAAAATCTATAGTTCACATAACATATATTATAGATTTCCAAGCGATTTATATGCTCTATGCATGAAACGGAATGCAATCAGAGAGAGATACACGTATGCTATTTTTGTTACAATTCTGTTACAATTTCGACCGATTCATTGGCTTCTCCACAAGAGTAAAAGATAAAAAATTGGATATTAATGACATATAAGGTGGCGCAGTATAATGGAAATATAATCATTTACAGTAAAATGTTAATTACAAATGTTAATTACAAATTTCATATCATATTTACTAAAAGTTAAATTTTTTTTTATTGCATTTAGGAAAAAGCCGTTAATTGATGACATTTTTATCTTCGAAGAGAACGTTTTGCGATATTTCATGTAAAAGTTTTGATTTATATAAATATTTGATGCGTATTGAACAAGACATGAAAATATAGTTTAACAAATAAAAAATGTTTGTAAATGAATAATCGAGAGCGACAACGGATTTTTTCAACGGATTCGGTTTCTACGGCTTAAAATACATAAAATATATAAGTTTCAAAAAATTTCATGAGGTCGCTTCGAATTGAGTAGTAACTTCCGTTTCCACGCTCCGGTAGGTTAGGCTAGTAATTTCCGTGTCCCAAGTGTTTCTTTTCGCTTGCGACTTGGAATCATGGCGGTGGGTAAGAATAAGGGTCTTTCGAAAGGCGGCAAGAAGGGAGTTAAAAAGAAGATGTGAGTGAAACATATTACACTTGAAATTCAGCTAATTATCTCATATACGCGAAACATTTTTTATCGGGTTATCGTTTTGTGTGATTCCTTTGGTTATGTCGGATACTCAGTCAGGCTCACGTTAGCAGTATGTACTGTTAAAATGATGATTATATTATACACACATTTATTTTGAACAATCATATCAATACATAACTACTAAAAACATGCATTCTACATATTCTTTAGATAATGTTTATATGCGTTTTTGTAAAAGTGTCGTTATCTTAAGACAGTTGATGCATACGTAATTCGTGATCACACGCGGGTTCTATAAAACTTAACCTAATTCATTTTTAGTCTTGCCATTTTATTTAATTTATGCGAGATAATCTGCACAGACGTGAAGCACTATTAAGCAAAAAATAAAGAAAAGTTTTCATTGCACTATATGTTGTATGTGTATATATTTTCTCATGTAGTTCTATTATTTCAGCGTTGATCCTTTTACTCGTAAAGACTGGTACGATGTCAAGGCACCGTCTATGTTTGCCAATCGACAGGTCGGGAAAACTCTTGTCAACAGGACTCAGGGAACAAGTAATATCTTTTTTTTCTTGCCCTAAAATATTGTCTAATCAGAATAAGCTAAAAAATTCTTACTATATGAATTATTATCGTTTTTTTTAATTGCATATTGTTTTTCTTTTTTTTTATTTTGCTTATATATATATATATATATATATATATATATGTATATATATATACAAAATATATATTAAAACTCTTAACATAATATTATAAAAGATTTTTATTTAATTTGACAGAGATTGCTTCTGAAGGATTAAAGTTTCGAGTGTTTGAAGTGTCCTTGGCTGATTTACAAAGTGATCAGGATGCAGAGAGATCGTTTCGGAAATTTAGATTGATCGCTGAGGATGTTCAAGGTCGTAATGTATTGACTAATTTTCATGGAATGGACTTGACAACTGATAAGCTTCGATCAATGGTGAAAAAATGGCAGACTCTAATCGAAGCTAATGTAGATGTGAAGACTACAGATGGCTATCTGCTCCGAGTTTTCTGCATTGGTTTCACAAACAAAGATCAGTTGAGCACGAGAAAGACATGTTATGCTCAACACGCGCAGGTTTGTGCTCAATTGTTTGTTGTCATGCATTATAAGCAATCCTATTGTCCATCTCAATTTTTATAATTGTGAATGGTAGAAGGCATTGCGTATATTAATGCAATTGCTTACCACACTACTTTCATTAATTCCAAGTAAGTAGTGAAATACAAATGTGCTACATGATTTTTTAATATATTTTATAAATTTCTTACTAATATATACAAGATGTCCGGAAAATCACCTGCGATACTTCGGGAAGTGATTTGGGACTCCCAAAGAAAGGAAGAAAAGCTATTTAAACATAGGTTCGCAAATAAGTCATTTCCGAGTTATAGTCACTTTTATATTTAAAAAAATCGTAATTTATAGTCCGTATAATTTGCATCCCTTTTTTTAATTTTAAATTTTTATTTTTTTAATTTTCATTTTTTTTTATTTTTAATTCTTTATTTCATTTTTTTTAATTTACAATTTTTATTTTTTTCTTTAATTTTATCTATATTTGTAAATACGCTTGCATTATTTTTAAGATCAAGGATAAACATGAACAGGTATTCAAATCGAGTTAAATAAGATGTTCAAAATGATCATCTTCAACACAAATGCAGGCTTTTATTCTATTAAAGGTTCTATGTAATGATTTTTAAATATAAAAATGACTTAACTTGAAAAATGATAACTTGGAAACAACTATTTCCGGATCTGAGTTTATTAGTTTTTTTCCCTTCTTTTTGAGTTCTGAATCACTTCCCCAAGTATTGGAAGCAATTTTCTGGACACCCTGTATATATGTATAAATATTTTTTTATTCAAAGAATTTTTTTTAATTTTGTGAGATATTTGAAATTGTATGCATAGAGATAGAGTATTATTATTTAAAATTTAAAATTTTACTTTTAATTTATTTAAATCAACGGAAATGCTTAATTAGATTTGTTTTAATGATAATACATTTATTTAACTCTAATTTTTAAAATTTGATCAATATAACTTTTTTGTTTTATCATTGTCTTGTCTTTAATATTTTGTATAATAACATGGTTTAATTTAGGTTAAGAAAATCAGACAAAAGATGGTTGAAACTATTACAGAAGATGTTACTAAAACCGATTTAAAAGGTGTGGTTAGTAAGTTACTTCCGGATGCTACGGCTAAAGACATCGAAAAAGCCTCGCAGGGCATTTATCCTCTGCATGACGTTTACATTCGTAAGGTTAGTAGCAATATCTATGGATAAATGCTTATAATATTTAACGTTTTTTCACGAAAATAATTCTTTTGTTATGATAATATTTAAAAAGCACTTACAGATATGATGCAACACTAATAGTATATATTAATGATTAATTGAAATAATTGCCAATGAAAGTTTTTATGAAATTAAATAAAAGCTAGTAACACCTTTTAATTATGTCAAAAAGTGGGCGTATTTTATAGTCATTCGTAATGTGAGCACTAGATAGAAGATGACTATAGAAGATAAGATCTTAGTAATGAAAGAATTAATGATGCTTGATTACTTAAATATTAATAAGTTATAATTTTATCAGGTGAAAGTATTGAAAAAACCACGCTTTGAACTCAGCAAGTTGTTGGAGTTGCATGGAGATGGAGGTGGTAACAAGAGTGAGGAAGCTGGTGATAGTGGTTCCAAGGTTGATAGACCAGAAGGTTACGAACCACCAGTACAAGAATCTGTTTAAAGATGAGTGTACAATCTTTCATAAAAATAAAAGACACATTTGATATGGTGTAAATGCCTTTATTCACTTTTTATTTTGTCCATATCCAATGAACACAATTGTAGTATGCATACCCTATGAGATATAATATATTTAAGCACTTCATTGATATTAAATGATAGTTTAATTTCGATATAATAAACACAATCTTTATATGTGCAATCAATGAAGAAAAATAATTTGGTTAAACTATAAAATATCACTTCATTATCGCTTTTGAAACATATGCTGCACTATCTGTGAGCAATGATCTAAAACTTTCACTCCAGGATGCCAACACATATATAAGGAGCAGGAAGAAAAAGATTTTCGTAAATACATCCACCCAATACATACTGTGACAAAAGAAAAAGAATTAAACTTTTTACATTAAGACATTAAATTTTTTACGTAAAAAAAAAATTTTTCCACGATTTAAAACTTACACTCTCAAATGTCGACGAGCGGCCGGTAGAGTGTCTGGAGTTTCATTCAATATGTAAATTCTTGCAGCTCGAATACAAGCTTCGAAGTACTCGTCTTTGTCCATGTCATCGCCGTGCAGTTGATATTTTTTATATTCTATACTATTCATTTTTTTCCTCGCATCGAGAACACTTGAATTATCGAAGTCCCACTGTCTATTGGCATAATATTCGAAAACTTCGAAACCTTTGTTTATACGGCGATGGATACGGCACATACTGCATATAAACAAAATGAATAAGCGTATTATAAGCACTTTTTGTATATTGATGTGATACATGTGTCAGATGACTCACATTGGTTTATGGCCTGTCAGAAAGAGGAGTGCATCAATAAAATAGGCCGGAATCATGTGAAAAAGTACGACACAAATATTATGCAAAAGTCGTGATTTCTTCATACTACCACCTGGATACCACAAGATTCCGTTTAGAGGTACTCGTTGCGTTATTTTTCTCCCGCGTTCTATTATTTCCGTCCAGGGAACCTGTAGATCAAAAAACAAGAAAAATCAAAGATCTCGTTTTAATATCATCAGAAGAAGCATATATCATAAAGCGTCAGACAACAATCTATATACCTTGAACTCGCTACTACTTGTAAGATTATAAACCCGTTTCTCATGATCCTTGAAATAAATAAAATTGCATGTGCAAAAAAGAATAGCATTGACGGCGATATCAGCGGGAAGATAATCAGCGTAACCATTTTCATTGCAGTACATCGTTCTGATTACTCCCTTTCCAGCACCGATTAAGAGACCAGTTGGTCCATTGATATTGTCCGTCCAACCAGGAAGCGGATCCTTCCAAATAGGTATAATTACGCTTGGCCTGACGGTCGACAAATTATCGATAAATCCAAATTATTAAATATGTGTGTGAGTGTGCGTGTGTATATTTGTGCGTATGTTCGTTCTAATATATCTACACAAATTTCTAAATCTTAAGATTTTGATCGATACCTCAAAATTATTGATGGGATATGCGGCATAGCTTCTTCGATAAGACTTTCTGATAAGGCTTTCGTGAATGCATATGTATTAGGTAGCTTTCCCAAAATTTTGTCTGTCATAGCCTCGACTACTTCATTATCCATCCATTCGACGCATTTAATTACTTTATGAGGATCCGCTGGCGGAGGATACGTTTTCTCATACAAAACCTACCGAGATTGGTTGTTTTAATTTATTATTTTTTGAATAGTTTCTGTATGCGTGCACACAAGATATTTCGTAACTGATTGAATCGGGAAAAAAGTGATTCTATATATGAAAAAAAAGAAGTAAAAAACACACAATAAAGTTTTTTCATACCAGCTTAGAAAAATTATTTGCGAATCATGCTTATTTAGCAAAATCGGATCACCATATTGACAAGCAATTAAAAAAAAATTATGTTCTACTCTTTAAGTAAGTCGGGATATTAATGATTAAAATATCCTAGTAGTAATTAGCAACAGAAATGTTATTGCCACATACAAGAATCATGCTTATGTACTCTCATTGCTGTAATTGCTTGTAATGATAGAAACTAAGAGTTCATATCGATAAGGATAAGTTAGTAAAATTAATAAAAAAAAATTTTACTTAAAAAATATATAAATATTATACAAATGTGTGGAGAGGCAATTAAGTATATTGATATCCCTGACGAATATTCAAAATTATTTTTTTTGGGGAAAGTAAAGTTTCTTGTAAAAAATTCGTGTGACAAAATTTTATTCTATTTTTAACTTATTTTTTTTTGTCATCTTTTAGAACATCTTATATATATATATATTATGCATAGAGAGAGAAAGGGAAAGAATGAAAGAAAGAGAAATTAGATTCATACTTTTTCTTCGAGATGGCAATAGGCCGTACTGATATGAACGAATAGAAGTAAATTCTTCATTTCTTTAGCCAGTTCTATCATCTGCTTTGTGCCACGTGTATTTAGCAATACGGCTGTCTTCAATAATTCGTCGAATCTGCAAAACAGAAAAATTTCAATATGAAAAACTTCGCGCATATAGCCAGAAGAGAAACCTATATGTTTGTGGATTAAATAATAAAATTGTGAGAGATATTTATAAATAATGATTCATATAAATTGTCAATGATTTGTGAAACTATTGAATGGACATTGATATTAAATGATGCGAGAAAACGAACAATTTGAGAAAGAATAATAATTAAATAATTTGATTATTTCTAAAATTGAGAATTAAAAGAACGAAACTTCGGAAAATTTGCATCTTCATATCTTGTCGAAAATATATTAAAAAATATTAAGATATAGATATAAAATATTAATAATAATATTATAGTAATGTTTATCAATATTATTATTATTATTATATTATTATTATATTATTATATTATTATTATTATTATTATTATTATTATTACTTATCAATATTATTATTATGAATATTATTATCAATAATATTATTATATTGATAAATTACTAAATATTGTATTTCAGCGAAAAGTGATACATCTTTTTCTTATCTTCGTTACCTGACGGTAGCTGCTCCGTGATACACGATTTCAACATTCTCGCAGAGCATTTTTCTATCTTCCGGAGATAATCCAAGTCCTAGCTGTAACATGTCTCCGTTGACGACCGTTATTACTTTTTCGATCGCTGGCAATCCCCTTTCTGCCTTGACTTTTTCGAAAAGCTATAATTGATAAAAATCATCAATTTAAAATCATCTAATATTTATTGATCGTATATTTATTGATTGTATGAGAATATGTCCTTTTGTAACATTAAATAAAAAAAACAAAAAAAAACGTATAATTGCGTACCTTCGGTTTCGAAGAAATTATGACAAACTAATAGAGAATAAATATCGCTGTTATATTATGATTACATCATCGATGCAAATAAGTTAATCTTTGACATTATCTTCATTAAAACTAATTATGACAATATAATAAAATCTTTTCTTTTTTATTGAATGATAACGTAGAATCTAAAATAGAGTTTGTATGAAAGAATATCGTTTCTCAACAATAGAGAAATTAATATTTCACACAAGCAAAAGTATCTTTCATAAAATACACATCTCTTTTGTACTGGATTATCGATTA
>JBCEZV010000007.1:6328982-6343272 GCA_039654365.1 Cataglyphis livida
TATATATATTAAATTTTATTGAATTCCTTTGGGGTTACAATCTCTTACATACGCTTACATTTATCTTAACACTATCCTACAACTAACTTATTCTAAGTTATTCTACTTAATCTCTATCTCTAACTACTTATATACCACACATACACGTTAATCGCTATCCTAGTTTGGGTCTTCCGGCTCATACAATGTTTTCAGACCTTACACACATCTCTTTTATATATCAATCCTTCCTCTCCCGCCCACTCTCTCTCTCTCTCTCTCTCTCCGTCCTCTCCTCTCTATCCCTCCTCCTTCCAACTCTCGTCATCTACCTAATTCTCAATCTAATCATTCTCTCCCTCACGTCTCAATCTCTCTAATTCTCTCAACCACCACTTTCCTCCAGTACCTCTCCCAACATCTCCTGCTAGCCCTTCTCCACCCCCCAGTTCACACACCTTTTCCATACGTGCTCCCATGTTTCCTTCTTCCTTCCACATAATCTACATTTTTTACTCTCTTCCTCCTTCCAGTACCAATTGCCCTTTATTCCATTTCCCAACTTGAATCTCGCCATCCTTTGCCATCTACTTTCCCCCCCTCCCCAATCTGTCTTCAGGTACTCTGGTATCCCACTCCTTTTGATTTTTCTGTAGATCCTGTTATATCTCGACCCTTCTATCTTTTCCCAACGTTTCTTCTCATCTATCTCCACATCCTTTTTCACGAAATAACCGAAGTCTAGCGCTCCTTCCGACCTTTTTGCCTCTACCTCCACCATGCCCATACTTCTATCTTCAACGAACCTACATCTTTCTTCTTCTCACTTCGATAGATCTTTCTTCCTCTTACTCCTCTCCCTTAACTCCTTCCAGCACCTCCTTGCTATCCCACTCTCTCTACCCTCCTCCAACCTTTTCTCGAACCCTTACGCCCTTCTCCCGGCGCTCTCTCTTAACTTCTCCCTCTGCAATTCCTCTCTTACCATATAGCCCGGTGTCCCCCATTCCACTTCTAATACCCATCTTAAGTACCTTTCCTGTAGCTTCTCCAACTCCTTCCTCTCTCCTCATCCTCAGATTTCCACCCCATACCCATCACCGTCCACACCGGTTTATCGAAGAGCCATAATCTTTTTCCCCAATCATTCTTAAATTTCCTTTTTCCTATTCCCCAAACCTGATTCACTACAGCAGCACCCTTCCTTAACCTATCTCTTATCTGTGCTTCCTGTCCTCCATTTCTCTGCATTACATAATCCAAATAAGAAAATTCTTTTATCTCTTTTATCACCTTTCCTTTTACCTCCACTTCATCGCTTAATCTATCAGCCAGCATCGAGGCGTACACCTTATACAGCGTCGGAGTCAACGACACCCCCTATACTCTTCCACCCTCTCCCTCTTCCCCTTCTTTAATATCGGCACAATCATCCGCTCGTTCCACTCATCTATCCATCTCTCTTCCTTCCAAACTCTATTACATATTTTTCATATCCATTCCTTCACATTCTCCCCTCCGTACTTTCAAACCTCCCCCAGGATTCCATCCGCCCCTACCACTTTGTTGTCTTCAGTCTTCCCATCACTGTCCTTATCTCACTCCTGCTTATGCTTTCCTTCATCCATCCTAAACCCCGCTCTCTGTCCTATCACTACTTTGCCCTCAACTCCCCAATAGATTTTTAAAATACCTATCACACTCCTCCATTGTTATGTCCTCGTTCACCTTCCGTCTCCTCCTTCTTCCCTTATTCACTATCTCCCAAATCTGCCCTTCCGTTCTAATTTCTCTCGCTTCTCTCTCTCATCTTTCCCTCTTTTCCTTCTTTTTCCCTTCTATCAACTTCCTATATTTCCCTTTTGCTTCCCTATAACTTTTCCCATTCCCTCCCTTCTCTCTCCACCTCCTCAACTCTTTTCTTACTATAATCTTTTCCTCCTTACACTCGCTATCCCACCATCCTCTTTCTCTTTTTACCCCCTTTGCTGCGCACCCACCTATCATCACCTGCTTTATCCTATCTCTTTTTCCCACACCTCCACCTCCCCCACTGCTTTCTCTACATTTCCTAGCACCTTTCTAAACTCATTCTTACCCTCTCGCGTCCATATCCATTTTTACTTGCCCTCTCGTTCCTTCCTAACCTTATCTTATCCCCTTCTTTTATCCGGACTATGATTGGATGATAGTCGGAGTCTATGTTATCTCCTACCTCCACCTCGCTTACCTGCATCCTTGTGTCTTCATTACCTATCACCATTCCATTTTCTGCTCTCCACTGCTCGCCGCTTCCATCAATCCATTTTTCTTTTTTACCTTTACTTCCTCTACCTTCAATTCCTTTCTTATTCCTACCAGCATCCCTCCCATTGCCCTCCTCTTCTTATTTCTTCTTTCCACTCATTGCGCTTCCCATCTATATCCTTTCGACAAGTATCCTCTCGAGTTATCCCATTTTTTTCTGTCCAGCCAAGTTTCACTTAGCACCATCACATCCCATTCCTCCACTTCTCTCAAAAAATCTCCTTTATTTCTTATCCCCGCTATGTTCCAAAAAACTACGCACCATCCTTTTCTCGCCCCCTTACCTCTTCCCCTTTTTTTAAGTTTTCATTCCCATCCTTTAGCACTTCTTCCTCCTCATTCCACCTCCATCATTTCTTATCTATTCTTATTTTTCTATACCCTATCCAAACCTTCTCACCTTTCTTCTCCTCCTCCTTCCTTGCTATCCTTTCTAAACTCCATCTCATTCTCCTTTCTTTCCACGTCTAATCCTCCAAAATCCTTTCCTTCTTACCTTTCAGAAGTTTCTTTTTATTCCAGACCTTTCTTCTTTGGTCCTTATTTTTTAACCTAACTACCATCATTTCTCTTCCTCCCTCTATACTTCTACCTATCTTTCTCACCTCTTCGATCTCCGCCTTGACTCCAATACTATCAAATAATTCTTCCAGCACCACCCTTCTTCTCCCTTCCTTTACCTCCACTTCTTTGATCAACACGTTTCTCCTTCTTTCCTTTCTTTCCCTCTTTCCCATTTTCTTTTCCATCTCTTTTAACCTATTTTCTATTACTTCACTTTCCCCCCTACTAACCACCTTATTCCCTTCTCTCTCTCTCCGATATCTCCATTCCCTAATCTTTCCATTTTCTCCTCCAACCCTTTAATACGTCTTTTTAACTCTTCCCTCTCTTCCATCCATCTCTTCGCTCTCTAAACTCCTTCCTAACTTTTTCCATCTCCTCACTTACTCTTTCTCTGATTCCCTCCTTGTCCTCTACATTCATGTTTCTAATCTTCTCCCTCTACCATCCCTTCAAGCCTCTCGCCATTTCGTTTATTACCTCCTCAACTTCCGACTTCCAGTTTTTCATCATATGAAATATCTACCTCCATCCGTCCTAACTCCGCATCCTTCCCTATACCACATTTTTTTTTACTTCTTAATGCCTCCTCTTCTCCCTTCCCCAACTCTGACTCCTCTCTCTTCCTTTTCATTAACTCCTCTACATTTCCGTAGCTACCTCTTCTTTTCCTCGTTTCTTTCATGGCGAACTGCTCCATCTTGCTCTCCCGCGCCCTCTATGAAAACTCCTAACTCTATCCCCTAACTGGTCCTACATTCTCCGTTCTCTATATTCTATGGCCTAACTGTCACTATCCTACACCTCCCTTTATGACGCTGCATTTACCCTTTAAACTTTCCTTCACTTTCACCTTTCAACTCTCCACCCTCTCTCACACTCACGCTTCTCCACAATCACATTCACACCTCTTCTACTCCTCACTTTCTCATCCAACCGCTATCCAAACACACACGTTAATCTATCTCGCACCTTACACGAAACCGGAAACGGAAGTCCTAATACGAGAAAGCAAGAAAACATAAAATGCATCTAGTACAAAAACTGTATATTTAAGGCATATAAAATATGTTTCATAAATCGAAAAAATCAATATTTTATGTTGAAATAACTGAAATCACTATTCAAATGATGTAATTTTTCTAATTTTATTTTGTTTTGATTCAGAAAAAATATCTATAGCTCAACTGTCGCTCACTTAATTGAGTCTTCTTTATGTTGCTCACTTTGATTAATCTTAGGTCAACTGCATACGAACAAAAACACACATTCATTAATCTAATGTGCGTTCAAGAAGCACCTATCTGTAATGAAGCAATATATATGTGCAATTTTCGAACGTAGTGTTATTGCACATCATTATTACCTAGATGATATTGCTAAACGCGTGATAAATTGTAGTATTTTTCTACAATGCTCGTGTGCAGCCGGTTTTATATGACTAATTAATTTTAATGACGATTATTAATTGAAAAATATGTATCTATTTAAAATAATGACAAATTTCCAAGAAATCAAAACATGTATATAGATCAGCTTACGGAGCACATTTAAAATAAAAATATAACTTAGAAAAACACAAAATGATAAGCGCTTATACTATATATATTTACCTATTTTTTTTCCAAAATTTGATAGTTTATTGTGTTTATTTAGAAGCAAATCGAAAAAGAAATTGTTATACATTTTAATGTCATTCATTGGAAGTATGCGCTTCGAAATATTTTGATACAGTTTTTCAATTTTTGCAATTATTATGTTTATAATTATATTTCTAAGGAAAAGCAGATTGTATAAAAAATCAAAGTTTATGAGTTTTTAATATTTGTAGTTATTATAATGTTTATCATACTCTTATATATAATAATGCATAAAAAGTATAATAAGGTTTTCAAATATTGGCACGTTTCTTCATTGATGAAATATTAAAATGGCATTATCTCTTATGTAATACAGCACAATATAAGATCGAACGTAGTTATGCAGGAAGAAAGTGACATTTTCAAAAGTGACATTCTTGTAACCAAATTATGATAAAGGAAATCAAAAATAACATTTTACAATAGTATCAAGAATTGAAAATAAAATATTTCCTCTCTACGACTTGTAATAATTTTCACTTTTATATATAACATGTAACATTTTATATCTATTCGGCGAAAATCTCAAAATATCCAAAATATTCAAAATATCCAATTCTCATTTGACTTTCTTTCTATATAACTACATTACAATTATTTACAATTGTAGGTCAATTATAAGTGTATACATTTTAAAATACAACAAGATAAAAAATATATATACAAAATCGTGTTGCAATTTTTAAGTTTCAGAAGCGTATAATGAGCCTAAAATAAGAAAAATAGTGTATATAAATTTTTATTTTGAGATACAAAGGACGTAAAGTTATTCACGATTGTCACTATAATGAAAATCAACTGTGATTTAAATCAATAAATTTTTTTTTGTATACAGTAAAATTTTTACTTTATTTTAGAAATCACTACAATCTTTTTTTCATTCTAATTTTTATTTAGTACGTAAACAGTTGTAACAACTATGCAGTTAGTCAATTTAATTAAGTTTAATATTTTATATATTCAGTCATTTGTTTCAACTAGCGTCGCTATAATAGGCTTAGCAGAAATTATCCAGGTGTATATTATCCAAGAAACAAAAACTGCAAGCGTTACTTTGAGCAAACAGTCGGCAAAATATAGATACATGAAGACCCGTCTTGCACGCGGTAGCGTCGAAGGATCGTCCTTTAAATAATATTGTCTTGTGCCTAATATGTATGTCAACAAGTATTCATTCCAAGAGATGAGCTTCGTATCCATGAAAAATATTTCTTTGTCCGAGGAACACAATCGATGATGCAAATCGCGCAAATTGTCGTTGCTGTAATTAAATTAAATTAAATGCAGAATGTAAAAAGTTCTGACTAAATTTTAAATAGATATCGTGAGCTTTTCTTACCAAAAAATCCATTGTTTCATGGTGTAATACTGAAGCAATTCTAATCCAATGTTTACTTTATTTTGTATTCGTACCATGAAAGGCTTGTTTCCGGTAATGATAAATAAAATGTCTAATAGATATGCGGGTATAGTGTGCAGCCATAGAACGGCAAACCAGTGTAGAATTTTCGAGGAAGTTAATCTTCCACCGGGATACCAGAGTGGTCCTGAAAGAAACGTAATGTTATATACATTAAATTTATCTTGCAAAATTCTTCCAATATCGTCTGATATTTTGTTTTCCATTTCTTACGCGAGAATGGGTTTGCGAGGACGTGTTTTTTTCCTATTTCTAAAGCGTCGCCCCAAGAAATTGGATTTTCCTGATTAGCTGTGGCATTTAAGAATATCGGCTTAATAGATTTTTCCGTTCCAACTTGCCAAGCTAGTGCGATCATCGCGTTTATGGCCATATCGCAAGGTATAATATCGGTTAAATAATTTGCGTTACAGAGCATTGATCGTATGACTCCTTTACCCGCACCTATTATTAATCCAGTTGGGCCGTTCATATTATCCACCCAACCGGATACTGGTTCCTTCCAAGACGCCGTCACTGAAAAACAGATATGTACAATTATCGTTGTTAGAACGTCATATATCATATTAGTCATCAATCGTTCATTTTTATTAGTTATTGATTAATAGTTATTAGTTATTGATGACATAACAAAATATGAACGATCTTTTTTAAAAAAATATGTTAAAATATTATTTGTATAAAGATTTATTATTTGTTATTTCAAGAAAATTGAAATATAAAAATTGGAGTAATAATATATTTTTTCTTCTTTCTTATACACTTACATAACTTACAATAATATCAACTTTTATGTCGATAAATTCGTTTTAACAGCACTGATTATAAGACATGAGAATAAAAATATAAAAATATAAATAATTTTATTTAAAAAATAAAAATGATTTTGACATACATTATAAACAAATTGACTGATATTTCCAATACTCTTCTATTATTTTTTAAAATAATTTTCTATTATTTTTTAAAATAAAATTTTAAATTCATTATTGTGCTAAGATGGTACAATTATGATGATGATGATATCTATACTCCGTCCAGCGAGAAAATAACCACAGATTGGATGAAACCTCGACTGTTTTCATCTCCGCCTATAGAACGCTTACAAACACTTCTTTCACTGCTAGACTGCTTTCTTTTCTTTTTGTTTTCTGCTTAAAGTATTCACAAACTGTTTATACAATTTTTTTAAAAACCTTTGATACTGTTGATCATTATTGTTACATAAGTTAAAAGCATGTAGTGATGGAATGTTTTTTGAATGGATATCACTGCTAGAGCTCAAATGGTAAAATTTCATAATTGTTTTTTTAGAGTCATTAATATTATCTTAGATATTTCCCAGGGGAGGAGCACATAGCTCTGCTAATAGCATTTCACTGCTATTTAACTTTTTCCGATACAAACGTTGATTTTATACATAATATGCACGAGCGTGAATAGCGAGAAAGCGTAAATAAAAGTGAAATTTTTTGTAAAATTATGCTTATGTTAAGCATAAGGAAATTGATCGGCCTATTTTCTTACGCATATGTTCATGGTCCAATCAATTTCTTTATGTTTATGGTTATACGGTTATGCAAAGTGCGTTCACCTCGCTTTATATTATTGAATGTTTGTGGTCAGAATGTTTAATAAAAAAAAAGTATAGTGCAACAAATGTGATATATTTTTTAAGTTTCTTAAGTATTGCATATCAAACTAATTATGAACTGAAATAAAAACTATAGTTTTCTCTTATAAAATTAATATAAAATGTTTAAAGTTGACCGCTTAAATTAGACAATTCTTAAATATTTTTTGAATTATTAGATCTAATTTTGAAGCATATTGATTATTTTTTAGAACATAATTAATAAACTCCTTTTTTGAGAATTATATAAAACGATAAATGAATAATAAAAAAGTTATTATATAATTCCACAAAAAATATTAATATTTCCACAAAAATAACCAAAATACTTTGAAATTTACTGAAATCATTCAAAGTACATTAAATTTATTGCAATACAATGTAATTATTCTTGCAAAATTATTATGTGAAATGAATTTTATGCACTTATCGTATAATAAATATGCAATACGTAATATAGTTGATAATGTTTGGGAAATTTCTGCTAGTTTTTTTTTCATATATAGGATATGATTAGGATATAATATATAAAGTATGATTAATTATATATAGATCAAATATTTGTAACATTAAAATTATTTTTCACGAACGTCTTTTTTATATCTGTGATCTACTGAAAATTACTAATGATTACTGAAAATAAAATATTTTTCCAAATTCATTAAAAATTATAACAGCAATTTTTTAAAATTTATTCGAAAGATTCCTGAATTTATGTATAATATTTATATATATAAATGATTTCTCATAATCCAGTCATTTTAGATAAAAATATGGCTTTTATGCAAAAAAATCAATTTTTTTTTAATCGTTTTATTTCGTTGTTTTAAATAACATATTAAAAATAGAGAATGATATCGGCAGAACTAAAAAAGTTATTCAAGATCAAAGATCAAAAATCAGTTTTTTGCAAAAATCTTGTTTTCTATAGCTCTATAGCTCGGAGATTAATTAAGGTTATTACAAAAAAGAAAGATCATGAAATTCTGAACAAAAAATGGTTATTCATTTTTTATGTACGATAAACAGTTTTAAAAAAAACAAGCAGTGAAGTTTCCGCGCATGGCGTATGCTCCATTCCGTATGCTTATATATAGAATACATAGTTTATACATAGAATATGTGAGTGTTCTACGTTTAGTATATGTATGTATGTTTGTATGTGTATATATATATATATATATATATATATATATATATATATATATAACATTCAAATATAAATGTTGGCTATGCGGGGTATGCGTCATGAATATAGACATAGTAAATATAGATTGCTCATGATGCAGTGGGATATGTCCTCCGCAACAAAAAGGACAGACTGTGAATAATATGGGTGTCTATCTTTTACATGATCGCATGAATGATGGGGAGAAACAGTGACGTCACGCCGCTGGCATGAAATGTGCGAGTAGACAAAGACAGACACCCAAAGTATTAATGCCATCCTTTTCTTTGGAAAGGATTTTTATTTATGGCTAGGCTACCTCATAAGCAGTCTATACTTATTATGTCTATGGTCATGAATAGCAGCTGGCTCGCATTCTATTAGGCGAGTTTTGGCGATTGTTTGGTACATGTACCGAGATTGTCATTGGTAGGGGTGAACTTATTCTGATACATGTACCAGAAATTAACAATATATATCCTGCTTTACTGCTCGATTTAGCGCGGTATCAATCGATAAATATCAAAATAGCTATGTCTCTACCACAAATTACTAACCACGCGAAAACATTCTGGTACACATTGGTACATGTACCAAATGATCGTCAAAAATCGCTTATTGTATTGTAGTTTATGGGTATCGTTATTTTATACCTTCGAGGATTAGTAGTTGTATTGTACGTTAGTTTTTAGTTAGTTTTAAAATATTCGTGGACCGAGTATGTCGATATTTTGTAAAACATAGAAAATAATTATTAACTTGATTAATCTAATGGCGGAAAATTGTTTCATACTATATATGATGAACCGCTCTCCAGTGCTCCAATTGTAACTGTATAGTGCGATATGAAAATTTTGACTCAAGTATTAAAAGAAGTGATCAACACTGAACATTTAACAAACGTTAATTCTGTGACTGTGCATGTGAGGTATCAAACAGACTATGTTAATAAAAACAGCATTGAAGCATATAAAAAGCGATGCATCGACGAAAGCCTGTACATCTCAATGTTCTCCGCGAAAAAAACGATTAATGTCGAGCTCCTTTGATTTTGAAAAATTGTGTTTGTTTTGTGCCGAACCAACCGACGAAGAGCTTGAGAAAAAAAAAGAACAAAAATGTAGACCAATTATAAGTTTTGTGAGTACAATTCAATTTAAAGATACTATTATTAAAACAGCAGATGCACGTGGTGACTGATTCGGCAGAATAGTGAAAGATCGCGTTAAATTCGAGTTTGATTTAATAGCTGTAAAAACTAAATATCATAAAAAATATTATGTGCAATTTTCAAGACTTCTAACAAGCACTAAGAAAGGCCAACCAACCGACATACAAATCTCTGAGAAAATGGAATTTTTTATTACATTGAAAATCATGATGATTGTTAATTCACGTTAGCAGAGCTGCGAGATTTGCTTGAAGAAGATGTCCCTGCGGATATGACAATCCAAATAAAATTAATAGAAAAATATGGTAAAAATACTATTATTATTACTGTGAAACCGAATAAAATGATATGTTTTTGTGATATTCAAACGGCTATACTGACCAATGCTTGGTACAAAAATAAAAAATTGAAGTCAGCAGAAGAACGTTTACGTATAGTTGAAATTGCTGCAGCAATTATACGACAAGATATTAGCAATACTAATGTCAACACAGAATCTTATCCTCCTCCGAGTGAAATGTTCTCTAATATTAATGAAGCAATTCCCGAAAGCCTTCAATTAATGATTAATGAGATAATTTTTAAAAATAAAAAAGGCAAGAAGGACAATTTGAAGTTCAAATACTCGACCATAAATCATGCTATAATATCTGCAGTAAGACCAAAATCATAAAATAATTCGATAATATTAAATTGAAACGATTTAACAAGGTTTTTCCACTTTTATCTGTGAATAGTTCTGTGAAAGTCCATGATTGCAAAGTTGCTATAGATCCATTATTACTCTTCCAGAGAATCAGTGTAAATAAAAAATTCGATCAACATCTTAGTGACTATTTGCATTATGAATTGAGTCCATATCCTATCTCACTCTTTGACAATTCCAGTATGCGTAAAACAAAAAAATCTGTATTGTATCAATGCCTTCAACCTGGATGTTGAGATAGTTCCTAACCACTTTACATATGTTATTGATGGCGGATTTCTCTTTCACCGAGTTATATGACAGGAACATGATACATATGATTTCTCTGTATTATTAACAAATATGTTACTTATATACAACAACATTTCGGAGCTAACGTGATTGTTATGTTTGATGGATATAATGATAATAATAAGAACGTCAAGGTAATGGAACAGTTATGAAGAACTGCCGCAATTTCTGGATCTCTCGAAGTTTTTTTCGACGAACATATAGAAGTGCCAATTTCTCAAGAAAAGTTCTTATCAAACCGTTCTAATAAAAAAAAATTAATTTCAATACTTATGGACACATTCAAAAATATCAACATCGCAATAAAACAATGATGATGCAGATATGTTAATTATTGAAACAGCAATGGAAGAATCAATCGCTAACACTGTCGTAGTAGGCGAGGACATTGATCTTTTGGTTCTTCTTTAAGGCGTAATCATTCACAGCAACAATTATTTTTCATGAAACCAGGCAAGGGAAAGATCAAGACGCAATTTTATAATTCTTCAAGTTTTTACAAATATCCTTATTGTAAGCAATATATTTTATTGCTATATGCAATAACTGGATGTAATACCACTTCTGCTCTATTTTATAAAAGAAAACTTAATACAATAAAAATCTTTGAAAATCGTCTTGATTTATATCAAGTTGCAGAAATTTTTCAACAATAAAATTGCTCTCAACAACTTATATTTGAGAATGGAATACGTATAATTTTGGCGATGTATGGAGCTCCTAAGTCGGAAACATCTCTTGATAACTATCGGTACTTAAGTTTTGCGTCGACTACATTTAATACTGCTGTAAAATTATAATCGCTTCTACCTACAACTGCAGCAGCTCAACAACACCTGTACCGTATATATTACCAAGTCCAAACATGGGAAAAGATATAGATCCAGTGGGGCTGGATCTTAAATAACAATTTTTTGGAGCCCGTTGTTACATCTGCAGACAGTATTTTTAATAATATTTTTTGCAATTGTACAAAAGAATGTGCAAACTGCGGATGCAGGAAAATCGGATTATCTTGCTCCATATGCGGCAACTGTTATGGATAATCATGTCTTAATGCCATGCCTGAAGCTTCTGTTGCTACGTCCGATAATTATTCCACTGAGTATGATGAGATTAATCCCATTGATCTTTTATTATTAATAAACATAAATGAAAATAATAAAGATAACGAAGATGTAGAACTCGAAGAAACTATCGATAAAATAGAAATACATGACATTCATGAAGAAGATGATGAAACGTAATTTTTTTACACTTAACTTGGAAACGGTTCATCGTATATGAAAAATGAATTTAATCATTTTTGTACAGAATTTCATAAACTTTCTTTTTTGTAATAACCTTAATTGATCTTCGAGCCATAGAAAACAAAATTTTCGCAAAAAACTGATTTTTGACCCTTGATTAACTTTTTAGTCCTACCGATATCGTTCTCTATTTTGAATATGTTATTTAAAATAACAAAATAAAGCGATTAAAAAAAAGTTTATATCAATTTCTTTTGCATAGAAAACCTATAATGACTGGACTATTAACTTAATATAAGACATTGAATTATCAAGCTGTATAAATTGTCAAAACATGCAATCTTCACGATGACAGCTATTTATGAAGCACAGCGAAAGAATTAATTAGCGTCGCGGAAAAGAGGCATCAATAACATGCCTTTTTTAGAGAGATTAAAATCTATTTTTCCTGATTTATTTAATAATAGTACTTTGTTAATTAATTTTATTTAAGTTAATTTTCTTGGAAATAAGAAATATTTTATTTCATGATTATTCTTATAATAAACATAAGAATAAGAAATATATGTTTAGCATGAATTAATTACCTATCGACGGACGAATAACTCCTACGGGCAGTCCACATCTCGACACAAAATCTTCGCTAAGTGCCTTACTGTAAGCATACGTATTAGGTTGATCACCCAAAAGTTGTGGTTTGATTGCTTCTAGCGCTTGATCCGTCATCGTATCAATCATGTGAATAACAACTTCTGCTGATACGTTAGATTGATAAGCATGTTCTTCTAATACTGATTCGCCACATTGACAAAAAGACGTCGAAATGTATATAAACGATTCGAGTAGAGACATCTGAAAGATATACACATAATATTACATGACTCTGTATACTTGTTTCAGTTTCTAAATCTTTATTTAGTCAGTTTTTATTTTTTTTTTTTTATTATTTTTCTCAAAGTACAATTATAGAAAAATTAATTAAAGATGCGTTTTAATATTTTATAGTTTATGTACATGTACATAACAGTTCTCTATAGTATGTAACATATAATATGTAACATATATATACAGCTTATGTTATGTAATTATACTCTGTATTTTATGGTTACATCAATATAATATATCAATTTATTTTGAAGTATTTAAGGAATATGAATAAATATTATTGACTGATTAAGTATGTCTTTGCAGTTTAAAGATGCACCTTGCATAAAAATATTCCGTATTTTCAATTTTAATAGATAAAAACAATATTTTCTTAAAAATGTCTATCTCAAGAAACAATAATAAGATATAATTTTATTATTAATAATCAATTTTGCATATATCAATCTTTATCTAGTTAATTTAATTTTTTTTATTACGTTTAACTACTTTTACTATTCTTATTTCTCTTAAAATATAATTATAGGAAAATTATTTAAAATAATTTTCTGCAGTTTTTTTCAATAACTATAATTTAGATATCGGTTTTTCAGACCTTAATTTTTGTTTATATTACAAAAAGATCATTTGCTTGAAACAATATTATAAAATAGTCTGATATAATCCGATATTTAATAAATATCTATAAGTAGAAATTTCTATTTGAAATTGTAGAACTACAAACATCAGAAAGTAATATGTCGATTTAATACTTTCTTCGTTCTAATACTTTTTTTTAATTATTTAAGGAAAGCTTTATTTAATTGAAAAAAAATCGATGCTTTTTGTAATGTGAAACTGTATTTGCTTAAATATCAAACTTTAATATCAATCTTGTTACTAATAAAATACTAATAAGCTATAAAAATGAAAATATATATATATATATATATATATATATATATATATATATATACTTTTATTTTTATATAAAGTTTCCAACTTTTTATTATCAACTTGTAATTGTTTAATATCAACAAATAAAATATAAATATAATAATTAATTAACTAATTTAATACCGAATTGATCTTATAATTATTATCTGATAATAAATACATATACGTATGTTTTTATCTTTATATATAAATTCACAAATATATATATAAACACACACACGTTATCAACATATTATAGATAACAAAATAATTTTGGCATATTGATATTAAAAAGTTGATAATAAAAAGTTGGAAACTTTATATAAAAATAAAAGTATATATATATTATCATTTATATATA
>JBCEZV010000007.1:6362832-6374537 GCA_039654365.1 Cataglyphis livida
TGTGTGTGTGTGTGTGTATATATATATATATATATATATATATATATATATATATATATCTGTATGCGTTTGCGTGCGTGCGTGCGTGCGTGCGTGCGTCTGTGTGTGTAGAATATTAAGTTGAGGTAATACATACTTAGATTTTTACACTTGGTTACATACACTTCTAATCTACTCATATTGCGACATAGCCGTAACAGTTTAGGTGTGATATATAAAAATTTGTGATTCACGTAATGTAATTATAAGTAGTTTTTTTGCCAGGAAAATTTATACATAGAATATACATTTTTAAATACCACTTAACGTTATGTTATTTTTAATTTTGCTATATAATCAGGTGGAAACGTTACTCTATAAAAGTAACGCGTTACCGTTACTGTTATTTTTTGTAAAAAGTAACTCATTACCGTCATTTGTTACTGATTTTAAAAAGGTTTTAAACAGTAACGCGTTACCGTTACCGTTAGTTAAAAAAGTAACGATTCGTTATTTTCTATGGTCACAATTAGGACAGAAAAATATACCTCTCTTTGTCGATCCTCCTTGCGTCCATGACTTCTCCATTAGTATAAGCTCTATGCTTTCAGCGTTTTTATATCAAAATAATTTTATCTAATCAAGAATAATGCGCGTGTCAGCGCGCAATTTATTGAATAAATATAAGATAATAGAAAACTAAAAATGATAAAAGTAACGATAAAAGTAACGACTAATTCGTTACCGTTACTGTAAAAATGTAACGACATTACCGTTACCTTTACAAACAAAAAAAAGTAACGATCGTTACTGAAAAAAAGTAACTGTAACGGTAATGACGTTACAAGTAACGCGTTACTTCCTAATCCTGTATATAATCATAAATATAATCATAAATACGTTTATTAAAATTACTGTATTATTACTGTAGTATTGAAATAGTAAAAATTAATAATTAATAATTAATACTTTTACAGTGTATATACATATATATACAGTCCCACCAAAAGTGGTCACCCCCTTTTATTTTTTAACTAAAAGAGATAGATTATAACAAATATATATCAAATTAAATGGCTCAAACTGAACTTTTTTGTGAGCATGGTTGTTTCCAACAGCTGTAAAACTCTGTGTTAATATACAGAGAAAAAATTTTTTTATAATGTGAATAATTTTTAATAATGTGAATATTTTAATACAATAAAAGTTATAGCGCTGTTTGAAGCAAATACAACAATGATATTATATATTAATATGATATAATATAAATGTAATATATAAATATTTCATATATTATATGAGTTTTATCAACTTGAAATATCGCCGACGTCTATTTTTTAATTTTTGCGATATGGCAAATTTTGAAGAATTTGAAGGCAAACCTTGAGTATTATGATCAACTGACAACATGATATGTCTCAATCTCTAATAGGTGAGTCAGAAATATTCGTTTCAAACAGCGCTACAACTTTTTTCATGTCAAAATTTACATTATTATAAAAAAATTATGCATATCTGTTCGTTTGTTAATACAGATAGTTTATGCAAGCAATCACTATGTTCACATTAAAGTTAAAACTATTTAATTCAGTTTAAACTATTTAATTTGATATATATTTGTTACGATCTCTCTTTTAGTTTAAAAGATAAAAGTAGGTGGCCACTTTTGAAACACCCTGTATACATAAAAAGCATTAATCAAAAATGTACTACATACGCAAAAAAAATGATTTGCGCTGCATTTTCATCTTCGAACGTTGTGAAAATATGCAAAAAGGATATTGCTGTGTATGCAAATACTAAATGTAAAATAAACTGTGACTTGAATATATATATATATATATACTTTGGACTATGTGGCATCAAGACAGTCTCTATTTTACGTAAACCTGTTCAAGGAAACGATTCCTGTACACTTACGCAACACAAAATATAAACTTGCTAATATACTCTATGTTTCTTAAGAAGTCTATCTTCATTATTTATCTTAGACCAAATACTTTTAACGTAGGTTAATGTATTTACTCTCGGAGTAAATATGAACATATTTTTATCGATATTTCATGTACTATTATTAATTATATCACAATAAATATTTCAATATATCAATTTAATATTTTTATATGTATACAGGGTGTCTCAAAGCATCCTATATAACATTCGTGAGCGAGTAGAGCATAGTAAACTGAATAGAAAAATCCTTTACTATATAATATGGTAAAAAACTATACCAAAAATGCTAAAGGACTTTTCTATTCAGTTTACTATATGCTCTACCTGCTCACTAGCATTATTTAGGATATTTTTTATATGTATTATCTTTTTATTTCATTACATATATTTAACAATGAATACACACAATTTATTTGCGTAATCGTGCACGGAAGCGCACGATTGCAAGATTGCGTTCCAAAATTTACTCCTTGGAGTAAAGTAGATTGATCACAATCAAGATGAAAAATAAAAAACTTTGTTTGTCCTGACTGGTGTCAATCTCAAACGCTCTATTCCAAGTCAATTTTGAGACGTAAAATCTAGCAGAGCGCAATTGCTTTCTATAACAGATTTCCGTGTCGCATTCTTGTTGCTCGATTTTTGTTGCTTTATTTGTTGCTGGATTGTGGGACATAAAATTTCCACTATTTGATATTGTGCGGCTCTTCCTACTTTCTAATAGAGTAATTATTAAACAAACTGGGTTTTTCGCGCATGCGCGTTGAGTGTAATATCAATGAAGTAGTTATTTGAATGAAACAAAGTCCTGCATGGCGCCCGTTTAATCCTTTTCAAAAGTTATTTAAAATTTTTTCAAATTAATTAAAAACATGAAATAAATAATATCCACAAATTATATTTATTTCTTTATTTATTTACGTAGCTATTTAACTTCTAAGAGATCCCGCTAATAAAACTGAACTGCCCTTCACATATACGTAACTGTAAACGTCATCGTTATGTTATGCGAAAAACTTGACTCTAATTCGTTCTAATTTGTCCTAACAACACACTAGGCTTTTTCTAGCAATGTGATGTTTACAAATGCTGTTTACGAAAGGGGCCCAACGATTAATCGCTACGTTCCCATATTCACTGCCAGTATTGAAAATCTATAGTGTGTGTAACATAATCTATAGATTTTCAGTATTGGTAGTGAACATCGGAACGCAGCTTATATATGAATTTCGTTTACTATACACATATAAAATCTATGATATCGCATCAGACGTTTTTCATTTAACATGGTGGGGGAAGTATATATTTCATAAACTGGTGGCACAAGGATACGACACTTACAACTCACAGCACTCACTATCTTAAGCTTTAACTGTCAGTATCTTTCGTTCGTTTGTGTTCAATCGAAACATTTGATGTATTAATTAAAATTCTACTCTTTACTAGCAGGCATTCACGCGATAGTTCTAATATAAACGTTATCCGGCAAAAATTATATTCAGCAAGAAATACCGTTAGAAAGAAATGGCATCGCATGTAACGGAATTTTACAATGGCAAGAGTGTATTTATTACTGGTGGTACCGGTTTTCTTGGCATCTGCTTAATAGAAAAGCTCTTGAGATGTTGTGATGGTATCACGAACATTTATTTGTTAATTCGACCGAAGAAAGGAAAAGAGATTACAGAAAGATTGGAGGAACTGACGAAAAACTCGGTAAATAGCATATCGAGATTATCGAGATGTGGCACTTGTTATTTTATTTTTTATTTTTATTTTATATACTATATTTATATTTTTTTAATTTTTACTTTTTATTTTATATACTATATTTTATATACTTATATACAAGGTGTAACTAAACAAACGCATATGGAATACTATCAGAATAACAATCCAAATCAAAAAATTCTGAACCATTTTTTGATCTGAACTTTCTTTTCGTTGTTATATGATTAAACTTAACTAATCGATGCCTGTCTACAACAGGAAACAGAAAGTATGATAAGGATCAGAGTAGCGAGACGGTTTTCTGCTATATAGATGCGCTGATTAGCTAACTTCAATGTCGTACAATGAAAAAAAAGCTCAAATAAAAAAATGCTTCAGGATTTTTTGATTTGGATTGTTTGTATTTGATAATATTGTCCATATGCATTTGTTTAGTTGCACCCTGTATATTTTTATATATGTATATATATTTATTTTATTTTTTATATTTTAATTTATTATAACTTTCTTTTCTGTATATAGGTTTTTAATAGACTGAGAGAGGAAAAGCAAACTGATTTATTTAAGAAACTGATCGCAGTTGGTGGAGATGTTGGTGAAGAAAATTTAGGACTGTCCTCGCAAGATCGAACAACTTTGATAAATACAATACAAGTTGTTTTTCATTCGGCTGCTACATTAGATTTTGAAGCCGATCTGAAGAATACGACAAACATTAATTTGTTAGGAACTCGTAGAGTCGTTGAACTTTGCCAGGAGATTAAGAACCTCAAGGTAAAAAACAATTCACAATAAGAGATATTTTGTAACAACAAACAAATCTTGCGTATTCCTTAAATAAATCTTTCTGAATATTTTATAGCTTTTACATTTGATATTTATTATTTACCAGGTGTTGGTGCATGTCTCTAGTGCATATGTTAATTCAGTTTTGCATAATGTAGATGAGATAGTATATCCTGCACCTGCAGATGTAAATACAGTTTTGAAATTGATTAATACGTTGGATGCTGCTACTTTAGATGCAAAAACAACAGAGATATTAAAAGGTCATCCAAATCCTTATACATTCACAAAACATCTGGCTGAACATGAAGTAGCAAATGCAGGACTTCCAGCATCTATTGTGCGCCCTTCAATGAGTAAATTTAGGCTTTTTTATCCAACATATATTGTGTTATATATATATTATAATTATAAACTTAATTTTATACATTTATACAGTAATAGGAGCATGGAAAGAGCCAATTCCAGGATGGACAATATCAAAAAATGGACCACAGGGTTTCATAATGGGTGCTAGTAAGGGTATTGTGAGAAGATTACCAGTTGCAGAAAATCTTGTTTATGATTACATTCCTGTGGATATAGTAGTCAACAGCCTTATTGTCGCAGCTTATAGTGTCGATCGAGACAGGTAGTTCAAGATACAAAAATACTACAAAATACTACAAAAATTTAATGCATTTTTATTTTATCAAAATATGATTTTAATTAATGTTAATATTTATTTCTGAAATAATGTAATTTTAGCAACAAAGGATTAAAGGTATATCACTGTACATCTAGTACGTGCAATGCTTTCAAATGGCAGAATGTTGAAAAGGAAGTTAACAAGTATTTACATAAATATCCATTACGAAGTGCTATTTGGTATCCATATCTCAAATTTTTACCGTCGCTTTTCTTGTTTAAAATTTCGGCTATCTTTGTTCATTTTATTCCTGCCTATATTTTGGATACAGTAACACGATTATGTGGAGGCCGTCCAATGTAAGTTTTATTTTTTCAGATAGAGGAAAAAATATATAAAATATATCTTGCCATAATTTTTTTTTTTTAAATTAATTATATGCTTACTCTATTTTTTTCAGACTTGTTCGTTTACATACAAATGTTAGCAAATCATTAGGACGTCTTGAGAAATTTATTTTCCAAGAATGGAGATTTAATAATCCATGCATGTTGCAATTGCATGAGTCATTATCCCCAGATGATCAAAAATTATTTACATTAGATATTAAGCCATTAATCTGGAAAGACTACTTTGTGGATTTGATACAAGGTGTCAGAATGTATCTTCATAATGAGTCACCGAAATCTTTACCAAAAGCACGTTCTAAAGATAGAATGTAAGTAAATGTCGTAAGAATATATCTCTTAAACAGTATGAACATTTATTAGTTATGAATATAAATGTAAATTTATGTTGCAGATTAATGATTGCTCATTTGGGTTTTCAAGCTATTTTGTTAGGTCTAATATGGTGGTTGGTTAAAATTATATTTGCTACAACGTGGACAAAATCTGGTTTAGCTGTACCAATAACATATTTACTATTTAATCAATTGTAAGCAATATTTAAAAATACAATTGTTTTTAGTTGAATGAGGATAGAATGTTATTCATATACATAAAATTTATTTTATACAAACAGAAGCACATAAAATATATCCTCATATCATATATACTGCATATGCACATAAAATATATCTTTATATATATATATATATACTGTCTTTTTGTATACTTTAATATGAACATTAAATACTATTGTATCCTATATATAAACTCTGGATATGCTCTCTCCTTACAAATATTTAAAATGTTTAAAATTTGCTTTTGCTAATTGACAGTTGGCATATTGCTAAGGGGCATATTGATACTGTGGCTGCATTTCAATATTTACTGCTAATATTAAATTTACAGTGTACATGATATAAATTATACATATATATTATATATATAATTATATATATATATATATGTATATTATGTATGTATATATATAGAAAATGAATAATATTAAAAGAGCTGCTCTGTGAAAGCTTAGGGAGCAAAAGCTATACAAAAAATATAGAGATAAAAATTACTGAATATAGAAAAATATAGACAAAAAATTATTGAAGAATATAAGGTTTCAACATAAAAATCAGGGAGAGGGATGTCTGTTGAATTTGGAAGAAATGACATAACAAATAATTAATTAAACTACATGTGATTCAACATGTTGTAATTGTTGTTTTGAATAAAATGCGATGAACTTGTAAAATCAAATAGTAAAGTATATTGAAATATATTTTTTATAAAATGCTTATACACACACTAAAAGCCATTGCACGTTAAAAAATTTTAGTCGTAATCATAAGGCCGTAAGAAAATTGACCACAAATTGAATCACAATCAAACATTCTAAACATAATAAGAATGTTTGAACTGTGATTGGTTGATTTACTTACGGCTTTATGATTATGACTAAAATTTTTTAACGAGCAATGGCTTTTACAAAAAGCGTACAAAATACAGCAGCGTGGCAACTCTCAGACTTCTTTCTGCTACAGCGTATTGAACGCATAAAAGCACACATGCACCTAAAAAGTGAAGTTTTCAGAAGCTAATTGTTTATAAATAATAATAAAGTGTAAAACTTCTAAATAAGTTTTAAAACTGCTGTTCATGTTACACATTTTGCTGTTACTTTTAAAAAATTTAATAAAAAAAATAATGAAAAATAATTTGCAGTAAATAGAAATTAATAAATTTTTTGATATATTAAATTAGATTAGTGTGTGTTTTATTTTTGGGATGTTTATTTTTGTGTTTAATGCACATTATAAGTTTTTGTTTTAATAGTTTATTTTTTAATCATAAATTATATTTAGGTTGTATCATCTTATCGATATTATATCATTTTATTTTTTGGTTAAACATAATTTCTATATTAATAGTTATTTTTAAAATTAATTAATGTTAAATTCATTTATTTATCATAAATATTTAGTATATATTAGCTGCAATTAATAAACATTTTCAGTTTTTTACATACATGTAACGATATACACCTCTACATATGTATGCGGTCTGCTTAAATAATGAATTGAACGGATCATCGGCATATCAAAAACGGCGAAGTCTGTTGTTATGTCTCAACGACGATCTTTCTTTCTCTATATCTCAGTTAGTAACAAAAAGATTGCTCTCTATTTTTAGGGATTGTCCCGTTACGCACATTACGAATCGGACACGACAAAATTTCCCGATCGGACACAGGCCCAATCGGACACTGCGTAGCATGTACTTTGTAAGTTGTAAAGCAAGGTCTAATCTGCCTACCGGTGGAGTAAGTGCGGGAGGAGGGCCGAAGGCCCCCCTTGCATCCACATATATGTGTGTGTGTGTGTGTGTGTGTTTGTGTGTGCTGCGCGCGCGCTCGTGCTTCCTGTCGATGCATGTATTTTAGTATAGCGTCTATGTCTGATCGGGCCTGTGTCCGATCGAGTCTGTGTCCGATCGGATCTATATCCGATCGAGCCGGTGTCCAATTGCAACCATATGTGTCCGACCAAGCCGGTGTTTGATCGGGCCTGTGTCCGATCGAGCCTGTGTTCGATCGAGCCTGTGTCCGATTGAGCCTGTGTCCAATTGAGCCTGTGTCCGATCGGATTTACATCCGATCAGGAAATTTTGTCGATTGGTAATGTGTGCAATCGAGACTCACTCTATTTACCGGAAATAAGTTAGCGCTGAAAATTCATATTTTTTAATAATTAATTCAAACAATTGCTCTATCAGAATCTACAATTGCTTTCATTTTAAAATTAATATTTTTTAAAATATTTACAAAAAATGTAAAATAAATTATTTTTACTCAAAAATATATTTTTAATAGTTTTTTTGCAACTATATCCAACTAAAATAATTGCTCCTTAATTGCTCCATATTGCTCCATCATTATTTTCATGATTTATTGCATTTTTTAATCCAAAATTAACATATTAATCATTTCCCAAGCGACGCCGCCGCCACCTATCGGCTGTCTATCTTAACTACAGGGCTCAGCTGCCAACAGCGAGAATATTCAAACATCTCAAAAAGTTTAATCAACATTTCTTATTGATTTTTTGATAGAATAATTGCTCCTTTCTTGTTCTATTATGAAATTCAAGATCACTTCACTTGTATAATTAATTCTTTATAATATTTTAATCATTTTCACTCAAAAACATATTTTCAATAGTTTTTTACAACTATATCCAGCATAAAACGATTGCTCCTTTATTGCTCCATTATTATTTTTATGATTTATTGCATTTTTTATCAAAAATTAACAATTCGTATGATATTAACCGACGACTAATACTTTTTTTAAATAATTATGTGTGAAATCAATTGTATTTCGTTTGTAGATGATTGCATTTATTTTTGTTTGTTACTTTATAATTAATTTTTAATTAATTATTTAAAGTTTGAAATATACAAAAGTACATGCATAGACAGAAAGCACGCGCATGCGCACACACACACACACACACACATGAGTGGGTGCAAGAGAAGCCTTCGGCTTCCCTCCCACACCCATCCTGCTGGTAGGCAGGGTGGACCTCGCTTTACAACTTACAAAGTACATGCTACATTGTAAAGCAAAGTCCATCGTGCCTACTGGCGGGGAGAGTGCGGGAGAGGGGATAAAGGCTCCCCCTGTACCTCCCTCCGTGTGTGTGTGTGCGCGCGCGCATATTAAAAGCACCTGATTAAGCACATGCGTGCTTTTGCGCATGCATGCGCAGTTATCGGTCCGCCGATCCCTATAATCAAAAATTGGAATACTAATCAAATAATCCGGCATCATTTTGGTACTGCGGCCAATTAAAAGAAAAAAAAATGAATGAACGGACGTGACAAGATAAGATAATAGTATACACGAATATTCTAAGGAGTTATTATTCACCATACAATTCTAATATTATCTAATATATATATATATATATATTCTATCTTTTAATTATATAGTAAAAAACAAATTATAAAAATTTAAATGTATTTTTGATTTCTTTTCCTTTACAGAAAACGTGTTCTCCAACAATTCAACAATTTATTAATAACATTTCATTGAAAAGCAGGGCTTATTTCATATAGAATTCCCATAGAATTAAAACAATTTGATTGTATCCTATATTTTTATCAGAAAGTTCTGTCAATAATGAGCCAGGAATTTTAATTGCTGCATTGAAGCATGTCAGATTTATGTTGAAAAACTGAAACTGATAATAAGAAATTGTATTTTCCACTGACGCGTGATGAAATGGCAATTAAGAAACATGTGGAATTTGATGGAAAGCAATGGCACGGATTTGTTGAAAACAAATTTAATAACAACCATATTGAAAATAATATTGAAGCAACTAATGTTTTTGTTTTTATGCTAGTAGCATTAATATATATTTCAAAATAGTTATTGCATATTATTTTATCTATATATTAATTAAAAAAAAGTTATATATTGAGTGATATATTACACATTACACACGATCATGGAATTTTAATTTGTAACTTTTGACGGTGTCTCTACGAATATTTCCATAGTTCGAGAGCTGGAGACTGACATCACTCCTCAAAATCTAAAAACTTACTTTGAAAAACTTACTTAAATCTCGTAACCCAAGATCCCATCATTGTCATGTTAGATGCTTGCCATATATTAAAATTATTGCCGCATGTTAAAATTAGTGAGAAATACATTGGCTGCAAAAGAATGCTTTACAGATATGATCGGAAAAATTATTAATTGGCATTATTTAACTCTGTTCGTAGAGAGTCAAGAACAAGAAGGACTTCATCTGGCAACTAAAATTAAACATAGACATATCAATTTTAAAAATAAAATATAAAAGTGAAACTAGCTTCTCAGATGCTTCAGTTCTTGCTAAAGCTCTTAAAAATTGTGAAGATTTTAAATTTTCAGAATTTTAAGGTGCAATACCAACAGCAGAATTTTGTCAAATAATAAATGATATTTTTGACTTGTTAAATTCAAAGAATATTTTAACAAAAAAATATACTCAACAAGCGATTTGTGTAAAAAATTTGGAAAACATTAAAATGACAGTACATCAGAGAAATTTATTAAATCAAATCACTGAAAATAAATAATCAACCTATACTATAATAATCACTCTATACTATAATAATCACTCTATACTATAATAATCACTCTATATCAACCTATACCGAAACAAAAAATAAAACAGGTGTTTTATGATTAATTATATGTTTGAAAAGTATTCTTCTATTAGCTGAAAAATTGTTTGCAGAAAAACACATAATATTTCTATTAACAAAATGTAGCAAGATCATGTAGAAACGTTTTTTTGCTTCTATTCGACGATTTAGTGGATGCAATAATAATCCAACAGCACGATAATTTAAATCAGCTTTAAAGAAACAGGATACACATGTTAATATAAATATAGTATCCAATGCAAATTGCATACTCAAAGACGATACGTTATTCCTACAATTAAATGTTGAAGAAGACAATCAGAAAGATAATGTGAAGGAAAATTATATTTGGGATGTGGGACATGATTATGGAATGCAATCAACAATAAGATTAAGCAAATATCAGAAAAACGTTTTAGCATACATTGCAGATTTTATTATGAACAGAAAAAAATAAAATGTAATTTATGCCTTAAAGGCTTAAAATAAAATCTGCATCACCGTCTATGCTGCAAAAAAGAAAACAATATGGCAAATTGTTTTATGCATCAGACGATGTCAAAATTTGCAAAGTAGCAGAATATATTTTTAGAAAATGAAGAATATATTACACTCTAAAAATATTATGGAGAAACTGGTACTTTTTACAATAAAGAAATTATGTGAATGATTTGTTCACTGAAGTGGAACATGCTTTTAATCAGATTCCATTAATGGATTACAGAAATCAATTAATAAAATCAATTAAATTCTACTGAAAAAATTTTGTATTCTTTATCTTTACCATTATGCAACTTCCAAAAATAATAAAACTCGCATACGAACAAAATTAACAAAATTTATTTTAAAAATCAATAATTTATTTCATTTCATTAGTAATTTTATTTTAATTTGAAAGTAGGTAGGCATGAAAAATTACATGTTAAAAAATATCGCAAAAGAAAGTTTATATTAAAAAAAAATTTTCAAGTTTTACTTTTAATACTTTAGTCGAAAAGTATATCTCGATAATTTTTTGTTAATTATAAAAAAGTATATATGTT
>JBCEZV010000007.1:6439981-6451928 GCA_039654365.1 Cataglyphis livida
TACATATATACATATATATATATAGATATATATATATATATATATAGATATATATATGAGACATAGTTTATCAATAGAGCACAATAAGTTAATGCAATATTCGAATTGACAAAAATTCCAACATTCGTCGAAATACAAGGATCTTATTAATGACTCTTCTATCCAGCTTGACACATTCGGAAAAATAAATAATACATCTTCTCTTTTATTCCAGGCGTATAAATCCGCGCGTATGAATGATGATGTGACAAGAAGAAAAAAAAGAAAAAAAAGAAAAAAAAGAAAAAAAAAAAAAAAAAAAAAAGCAAGAGAGAGAAAAAAAATACTTCATATATTTCGAACTCTTGCTAAATCTATCAGAAAGTCCATCGCTACGTGACTATTGATAATTTCGAAGCTTTTTTTAATAAAAACTAGTTTCGAACTTTTATGAATATTAATTATGACGAATTATAAACATTATACGATTTGATGATGCGTGATGATCGTTATTTAAAAATGTATCCTATTGCAATGATATATGAAGTATGTAATAGGCGTCCGATTCCATGTAGTACAGAACATTACAGCAATATTGCAGCAACATTGTCGCAATGTTCTGTGCTATGAGATAGAATATATTCGCAAAATCGTTGTGAAAACTTGTAGATTTGTAAATATAGAAAAAATGTCTGGCGAATACACTGTGGTCCGTATTTCTCAATCGTGTCGTAAAGGGTTTTAAGAGTCCAGAGAAAGAGAGAGAATGAACTCGTCACTTACACACGATAGTAGTTTACTTTTTCTTTTTTCGCGGTTTATCTTGAGGCGCCGGCAGATTCTCTTGCTTTCGCTTCGAGGTCGGTTTCGTTCCTAAGCTGCCACCTTTCTTTCTCCTCTCTTGCCTCTCGCGTTCCTCTAATTCTTGATTCTCGCGTTCTATCAGTGTTATCAAGGTATTGCAGCGTCGCTGTAACTCCAACGCGGTGCGGGATTTGACAAACCAATCGAAACGGAATTGCGGCGCCGATCTCACCGTAGCTCGTAGCTCTTCGTACACGTTCTCCTTGTCGAAACCAAGTTTGTGCAGCATACAAACGAGAAATCTGTCCTCCTCCTCGGTGTAATTCTTACCCTTGTTCGTGCCATAAGCTATCCTGAGCTGATGAAAGGGCGCGCGATATCTGGCCATCTTAGCATCCAGAGCTTTCTTAATACCCGCGCGTCTTTGTATCTTGGCCTCGCCTCGCTCGATCTGGGCCATCACGCGGTCTATATCCTGGAGCTCGTGGCAACGTTCCCAGAAAACGGCCGAATATTCCATTACTTCTTCCGGCGTTTTCCCCTCGACCTCCTTGGCAATATTCTCGATATCGTCGCGGCCATATTTCTCGTTTGCTTTGATGAACTGATTAAAGTCCCGTTTGGTCCAGTTAGTGAAACCTTGAAGAAGCAGCTTCTCCTTCTCGACGATTTCCTCATCGGTGAGCGGTTGAGCATCGTCGATCTTGCGTTGTTCCTCCTTCTGTATTCGAGCGGCGTCCGATCCAAGCTCGGGATTTTTCGGGACTTTGTAGCCGACTGTTTGCCTAAAATAATAAATCTCCTGATCCAGCAGCTCAAACAGTCGCGGTGGAAAAAACTGAAAATCTTGCACTATTGGTTGCTTCGGCGGCCTTGGCGCTTTCGGCGCCTTCGGTTCCGACACTCTCAATGCTTCTCTGAAATAAGCATCGACGGCATAATTAGCTTTACGCTCGCGTTTCGGTGGCTCTATCCAGTTGCCTATTCCGAGAATCTTCTGTTTCTCACGATAATCCTCGCCTTCGAACTGATACACGGAATCGGTCGGTGCATCGACAGTAAAATTCCGTAAAGAGGACTCACCCAGGCTCTCCAATTTTTGCTTCATTTCCTCCGTTTTTGCTTCACCCTTTTGCAATATAGTATCTATATCCTCGTCAGTGATGGCGCTGTCCTTGGACGCAAACACTTCGTTTGCGCCATGCCTGATCATGTTCAACATTTCATCCTTATTCAATGCTGTTTGCTTGGCGTCGACAAGTCGTCCCTGTTGAATAACGAGCTTATCCAGGCGCAGCTTCACCTCGGCCCGTTCGACAATCTTTTCCTCTACCGTGTTCTCCGTGATAAATCTGAAAACCCGCACTTGCTTCTGCTGGCCTATACGATGTGCGCGATCCATCGCTTGCAGATCCATTTGCGGATTCCAATCGGAATCATAAATAATGACTACGTCAGCAGTTGCCAAGTTGATACCTAGACCACCAGCGCGAGTTGACAACATAAAAATAAATTTCTCGCTACCGGGTGCATTGTACTCGTTGATTTGTCGCTGTCGATCCTCATGGGCCGTGTTGCCGTCCAACCGACAATACTGAAAACACCTCCAGTGACAATAATCCTCTAGGATATCAAGCATTCTCGTCATCTGACTGAATATCAAAACACGAGATTCTTGCTGCTGTAATTTCGGCAATAATTTATCGAGTATTACCATTTTGCCACAGTTATAGACGAGATGCTCGTCAGTAGTGTACGGTGGTCCGGGCTCGGCGCCGTCGAACAAATACGGATGATTGCAACACTTACGCAGTTGCATCAAAATGTTCTGCAGTCTCATCTTCTCTATTTTTCCTGCACCGTTCACGATATCTATATCCTTCATCAATACTTTGGTATACCATTCTCTTTGCATTTTACTTAGACCAATGTACACTTTGATCTCTTTCTTGGGTTTGAGTCCTTTTTCCACTTCAGACTTTAAACGCCTCAAGAGAAACGGTCTCAGGACTGCGTGTAACCTTTCAACCAATGAATTATCGCCTAGAAAACTATTTGTATTAAACCACGAATCAAAATCGTCTGAACTATTGAATACATCCGGCAGAAGGAAATTCAACAGAGACCACAACTCGTGAAGATTATTTTGCAACGGTGTGCCTGTTAACAGAAGCCGATTAGTAGTTTTGAACTCCCTGAGAATCTCCGACAGCTTGGACTTTTCGTTTTTTATTCTGTGAGCTTCGTCTATTACCATGTAACGCCAATTGAATTTTTTGAATACTGATTTTTCCTTGATGACCATCTCATAGGACGTTACGCACACGTCCCATTCACCAGGCATCATTACATCTCTGATGAAAGTATTTCTGGTTTCTGCATCTCCGATGAGACAGACAGCTCTAAGGCTGGGACACCACTTTTTAAACTCATTCATCCAATTAGCCAGTGTCGATTTGGGAACAATGACAATGTGAGGGCCAGGAATGTTTCGAAAGTGTTTCATGTATCCGAGCAGGGAGATAGTCTGTAGTGTCTTACCTAGACCCATCTCGTCCGCCAGAATACCGTTTATACCATGCTCGTAGAGCGATATCATCCAATTTAAACCTCGTATCTGATAATCACGCAACTCACCCGACTTAATATAATGTGGCGAGGATTCGAAGCGCGTTGTAGGCGCCACACTGGCGTTACTCTCGGCTAATAATTCCTCATCCTCCTCCTGCTCGGTCTTACGATGTCTGTGATCACCCGAATCTGATTTAGGTTGATTCTCCGGTTGTTGTTTTCTAGGTCTGCCAGCCTTGATCTTCAATGGACTACCAGCTTTATCCTTTTGATTGTTTGTCATAAAGTGCGAGAATATCTCGGTCTGTTTCAGTAAGTAATCGAATCGTTTGCTGCGATCGGTCTCGAGTTTCGTCTCAAAATCGCCGCCCCTCGATGACGTGGTCTCTGCCGAAGACCCGTTCGAGTTATCTCCGGTATCGCCAGTGTCCGCATTTTCGTCTGGCTTCGACATCTCGCTCTGGGCTGGTTATACCTACGGCTTATAAACTTTGTTTTCCGCGAGATTAAATCTTTGCCAATCGAGAGACAAGGTATCTGTTCGCTTATATCAATAAAGATCAACCACTTACTGGCCTGTCACAGTCGTTGCCGGCGCACTGCGTCTACAGCATCAAACACCACTGTGGATCGCCATTGACCGCCATATTGCGTTTATCCCTCCAAAATTACTAGGGTCACTGTACTCATGGATTCGCGACCGATGTTACATGCGAAGGAAGTTTGTGTCCAGCATATCGATTGGCCATCGAATAGGGAATTCCTAGAATATTAATGGAAACTTTATTCAGATGATCAATCAAGGTAAATGTTAGTACAAACATATATGTAATACTACTATATTGCTAGTCACATATATTTCCAATAAAGGGCGTTAGCGAAAACATTATGGTGCAGATATATATCAATCTCTCTTGCTTCCACAATTTGCGTACTTGACTCAATGCGCATGCGCGAATTTTTTTGAACCAATAGTACTACATACATGGCCTTACATATTCCAGCGCATGCGCATTGCGTCAAGTAAACGAATTGTAGAAGCGAGAGGTTAATATATGTCTGCACTGTAATGTTTTCGCTCGCGTTGAGCTTTGACTAACAATATAGCAGTATTACATATATGAGTATAAAGACTCAATACGAGGCGATAGCGATAGGAACAGCGATAGGAAAGAGAATAGCGATAGCAATAGACAATATCCAATGAGAGATCTGCTTTTTTGAAAATGCAGTGTTCTCATTGGATATTGCTTATCGCTATTCTCTTGTTCCTATCGCCGTCATTTCGCATTGTTTAAGGGCCTTAAAAGTATCTTTTCACGCATAAATGTCTTTTACATAGCGACACCTGCTCATATTTCGTTGATTTGTTAGATTTTCTAATCTTTGATTGTGTGTCATAAATAACATTGTCGATAAACATCTTTAATGCTTAATTATTATATTTATGGTATCGAGCGACGATTTTTACTTTCCAAATCTTTGTTTTTGCGAACAAAGACACCAAATGTATTTTTATTTTTAAAATTTAGAGTGAGATCGAACAAAACTGCATTTATCATTTTGAACTCGAAATTCGCGTAAATATATATTTGAAATTTTTATTTTTATATAAATTATTTTAAGTAAATAAAGCAATATTATTACTACATTATTTATGTCAAATGTAACATTATGTATAATATTTATTTTAAATAAAAATAAATCTAAAATTCTATATGTACGTTTATATGCATGCAAAAAATAATTAATATTAAAGTCTCATTTAATACATTAATACTAGCATTATGTTATCGATCATTGTAATATATGCAGTACAAATAATAATCTTGCAATATACACATGCATTGCCAATATACAAACAAGTAATTGCATATAATACGTATAACCGAGAAAAATAGTTCTACATAAAAAAATCAACAAATTAAAAATGTGCAACAATTTTTTATTTTTACGACTTTGTTTCCAAGAACAATGACTTAAAATTAAAAAAAAATTAATAACATTAAAAAATTTTTTTTTAAGTTTAAATGACTTCTAAACGTACATATATATAAATCCAAAAGAGAGTATAATATATAATATAATCTATTTAGTAAAACAATTTGAAATAATTTATAAGTTACTAAAAAAAAATTATATGTATAAAGTATCTAAATAAACTTTATTTTTTCAACAGAAATGTTTTTTTATATTTATTTTAATAGTCGCGTCTTGCGCGCAAGATAATAAATTAGATAATGTATCACAAGATAATAAATTAGATAATGTATTGCGTAAAATCGTCAGAATTTATTTAATTGAAAAAAAAGTAACATGTTAGTTTTTCAATTTTCAGAGTAACTTTTTTTGAAAATAAAATAGATCTAGATAAACTTTTCTTCAAGACAAAATATTGTACGCATTTCTACGCAAATTTTAAAAGTCACTACCGCAAGCTAAATTAGATGGTGTATCTCGCTAAAAAAAATCGTTAGAACTTATTTAAGTTAAAAAAAAGTTAAGATGTTATCAGTTTTCTAAATTTCAGAGTCAGTTTTCTCGAAAATAAAATATCATAGACGAAGAAATTTTATTTTATATACTTTTTTGATTTGTCTTATTTTTTTTTTCATGTTAAATTATTATTTTTCTGCAGCTGTATCATCAGTTATGGAATGCCTCAGGTATTTGCACTTTTGGCGCAAAACCGTTATCGACGTTTCCTGGACGACGAGAATACCCGTGGTAGCACAACAATAAATGCATTCGAACAACGTTACCGCGTACGTAAGAATGTCGTCCTTTGTCGAGCAACCGCTATTCGAACGCGAAATCGCGATTCCAGCCAAGTTGCCAATGATCTTGAAGCAATTTTGCAAAGCTGCGATACGCACGCAGCCCCACGATCTTCTCAAGTGGTCCGGTTCGTACTTTCGCGCACTGGCTGATGGCGAGGAACCGCCAGTCAAATCGCGACTTGAATACCCACCGCCGAGTACAGCCTCCGGCTTAACGTTGGGATTTCTCAAAGTACTGCTTCGACAATTTGGAAGTACGATATACAAGTTTCATGCGAGGCGTGTTCAGATAATTTTATATACCGGATATTTTTTTAAATAATGAATTATCTGCTTAATTTGGAGATGATTTTTCCTCAACAGAATCGTCGAGACATCAATAATTTTCAAGTTATAAGCGATCGAAAAAGAAGGGCTTCTCGCAGATTAAATTTTATGGAGATAAAATATATATTAAAAGATTATCAGATTAATTTCACGAGAAGTTTACTTTAATAGAAATTTAATTTAAGATTTAATTAAAGATACACGATGGTAAACATTGGAAACTTGCAAAAAGTGATGACTTTTTTGGATTATTTTCGCCGAGGAAAATTTGTCCCTAAATTGACATCAAAGACATTCGCTAGTTTTAAGATACTGTATATATTTTTTTTAATTTTAAAATTAATGTGACTGCTATAAGAGATGATATATTGCTATATATATATTATTAATATATATTATTAATTCAATAATAAAACTCATTAAAGAAATAAATAATTTAAAAAAACTTTAATTAATTTTCTAAGACCTTATTAATTTTTAATTCTTCAAGATTACAACAAGATATTACCCATCGAGATAGTTTCGCATCGTTGGGATTGTCTCTGCTTGGATCGAAAGGACTTTGACGCGATCGTAGCGATCGGAAAATTTCAACGCACGTGTCAAGTGAAAAAATTTCTGGCTATAGCGGTGGGCTTTCTTGGAGCTAATCTTACCGAGACAATGATTATGATTTGTCAATTGTTCACCCACGAACCGGACGGAGGATCCGCGATGATACCGCTCACTTTATTTATGGAAACATATGAGTAAGAATTTAACGCACCAACTTTATCTCTGATTCTAGCTATTATAATTTAATATGCGGTCATTTGAATAATATTCGAAATGAACATTAGATATTTAGCAGGACTCGCTTGCGATGGTAGTGAGAAAAGTACATGCGATCAAAATGTGACAGAGCATTCCGCATGTAAAGATAGTTCTGTCGATCGTACCTGCTCCATAAATAGTCAAGATACCGATGCGGACATTAATTTGGATTCGGAATTAATGACCAAGGATGAAATTGTTTCATCAAAAAGTATAAATATTATCGACTATGAGCTTTTTCTATTTTATCATAGTTTAATTTATATATTCAAATACTTTTTTTATAGCCGATTTGTCGACAGAACCAATGGTGAATAGTTCGTTCGAAAGGGAACTTACTAATTATGAAGAAAAAGAAACTGAATCTTTGGCTAGTCGAAAAAACGATTTGATCAGCAATGATTCGGCAAAGAATGAAGATGATACAATCGATAAGAAATTCTGTGAAACTGAAACTGATGACGCCAATAGTAATGGAAATCCATTTTTTGAAGTCGAAAAAGTCGGAGAGATTATGTGTCATTTAAATGTACCAGGTAATTTTTCGTCTATATGTATATATATCTTTATTGGCTTATTGAAAATTGTCTTGATGAAATCAAAATGTAGGTATAGGACCTCGTTTTCCAACTGAACGAATCGTAAACGTAGCGACATGGATGCATAAGTGCGCAAAGCTTCAAGAGGGTATGGTAGGACCGCGAAATATCCGACACCCACATTGTCCTCCTTTGCATGAATAATTGTATCATGGACATTCCGTTATTTCATAACAATAGATATGGAGAACGCAAATGTAAAAAGAAAAATGATGTCTGGAGTCGATCGCATTACTCGTCGTGTGCAAATAAAGCAGATAAAATTGAGGAGTCCTGTATTTTTTTTCTATAATGTTTAATAAAAAAGTTATTATTGAGTAAAATCTGGCCTATCATCGCCGATCTTTAGCCGGGCGTACGTCGGTGAGCCGCCTGGTATTGTGAAACAGCTCTCTGCCATTATGGTAGCGCACTACTATCAAGCGTGCGGCTCACTGACTGTTCGATTAAAAATCGACGCTATTTGATTAGACTTCACTCAATAATAACTCCTTTATTAAGCGTTACAGAAAAAAAAATGATACAGGATTTTTCTCCTCAGTTTTACCTGCTCTACTTGCATACGACGGGTGATGCGATTGACTCCGGACACTCTATATATAAGTGACACATTTTCAATTTTCAAATACATTTATTATTTATGTATTTTTTTATACATATTCAGTTTTGAATTTTTTATTTGAAAATGTAATTATATAAAAAGTGTATATTCGATATCACAGAGAAATATAGTTATCTAGTTTTAAAAAATATCAAATTGGAAGTTCTTACTGAATACTAATCTTCCCACAAATATTATTAATCTTTTAATTAATTATATAAATTAATGTATATACAATTATCAATTCCAATATAAAATTTTACATATGCATATAATTTAACTTTATTATTAATTCTTTATACAAGAAATGTAGATAACTCTCGAGTTCTGCATAATCTTCGTATATGATGGTAGAATATGTGATAAAATATGAGGATAAGAAGCAATGCCACAAAGCATAGTAATAAATTTCTAGCTTTTGCACGATTCGCCCGCCACTCGAGAAGCTCTTGTCTATGCGAGAAACGATTTCGATATTGCGCCGGCAATTCAAAACTACTTCGCAATGGATATAATGAACGATAGAAATCGTTCAACAAGGCACGAACAATTTCATTTTCGGAACGCCGAATGGGATCCATATCGTCATTCAAACAAATAAACTTTCTGAAAATAATAATATATATAGAAATTATTTTTTTATATTTTAACAAAATTATGTATATATATATATATATATATATGTGTGTGTGTGTGTGTGTGTGTGTGTGTGTGTGTGTGTGCGCGCGCGCGCGCGCATGTGTATGTTCACAGTGGATACTAGAAGTGTATCCTTTGGTTTCGAGAAATCTTTATATTTTTGAATAGTATTCCTATTGAATAGTGTACGACATGTGCTCCGCAAATCTGACTTTGATTTCCAAAAATTTTGCCAAAGTTAAAAATTTGCAGAAAATTTTCAATATTGGAGGTTTTATCAAACTTCTATAGCGAATATCTTTCGATAGAAAAAGATTTTTTTAACTAAGAAATTAAAATTGAATAATTTTCTTTAAATTTGAAGTATATCTACATGATAGACTCAAATGATATCGTTTCATTTACAATATAGCCAGATTTTCACTAAGCATATTTTATTATGGGAGAAAATCTTGGCAAAGATAATTAATTATGAATTAAATAAATACTATTGTTCAGATCATTAGAAATTAACTGTGATGAAAACTTCTTTCTCGAAAGATATTCACTGCAGAAGTTTGACAAAGCCTTTTGGAGCGTTACTATACATACTTGGGTTTTCTTCGAATTTCATCGAGCAATTGTACCGTTAAAGAAACATTGCTAGTCAACATCTCAAAAATTTCATTTTTGCCAGCTTTAATTATTTCATGTGGATATCGGTTGCTTTCGCCGAATTTCGATTGCATTTTTTTAGACACCAATGCACAATTTAATATTAATTCTTTAGAAACCACCGGCTGTAAATAGAAAAAATTGCAATTTTCTTTGCTATATCATGCTCATAGTACAATTATTACTTTATAAAATGCTTCATATTTACGAGGGTAGAATCTAGATATCTTTCTCCAGGCGGGATATCAATAATTTCTGATGTCAAACTTATGTCATGAGAACAATTCGTTATCGCGTTTTCAAATTCCATGACTAGATTATAATCTAATGGTAATGGATATAATCTTGATAACAGCGTTCTTATTTCTCTGTCTGACCAAGTTCTAAAAACATTGATTGATTTGTAATCTTAGTAATCATTATTTTATTAATTATTAGATGTGACTTGCTGTTTCTTACTGTGATTTATCAGTGTCAAACATATCAAATATCTCTTCGATGGGTACTTTCCGTTTTTCACTAGACAAAAAGTAGAAGTAAGAAAATGCGAATTGCATGTCTTCGGAATCTCTCATTTTATGATTAGATGTTTTCTTAAATTCAAACTTGAATTTCTCTTGCATGTCATTCACAATCCACTTATCTATTAAATGTGGCATATGTGCTGGTACTCTTCTTCGTTCAAGACCATAGGCAATATTATATATTTTGTTAACATATAATAAAGATTCTGCATAAGTATCAAGTCCTCGTGTATTGTGTTTCCATTGATTGGAATATGCAAATTTACCAAACTTAATAGAACTGTTGGGTGGCGCAAGATTTATGTCATTATGGTAGCGTCTTAATTGTTCAATATGATTAGCAGTTTTGCTTATAGCATTTCTGTGTAAAAGTTTAGAATATATAGGTTGAAGAACACCTTTTGATTTATAGTTTTCTTTATTGTTAAATTTTATGTATGCATTACTTTGTGTATTCAATCCCACATAACTATTATTTCTGAGAATATCAAGTGTATAAATGGGTTTAAAAGTATTGAGATTATAAGGCAATATTTGAACTGTGGACACTGGTATATCATTTTGTGACAAATCAAAGATATTTTTATTATGCAAGATATTATTTAACTCATTATTATTGTTTTCACGAGAATCTTCCAAATATTTATATGAATAATCGCCTTTTTCTTTCATAGTTTGACTGTCAATAGGGGCAGTGGTTGTTTGACAATCTCCACCTATATTCCATTATTGTCAGAACAATTATTTAGCTAGTATATATTATAGTTATATAAATAACATATTTATATCACATGCATAACATACATACATTATAATAAAATTATTTAATTACCATCAAATTCGCATAATGTAGTATTACAAGCATGATCACAAGATCCATCACCAACCCATGCCCATGGACATACTTTAGAGCAATCCGGAACCCACCATGCCAGATATATTTTCTGTCCACCTGCTTGAGTTATAAAATCCTCCGGCCATACCTCAGCGCCTAATATGACGTCATCGTTAAAATATAAAAACTTATCAGAGATTCCAGGTATTCTGAAAAAAATGCAAAGATGTTATTGCATATCGTGCATATTTCATTATATAATAATGTGGATTCATACATATTTCCAAGCACCTATGAATATGACTTTCAATAGCAGGACTAGAAAAAGTTGGTAAATCACTTTTGTTTAAAAAAATATCTTCATGACTGATTAGAGTCATCCGAGGATTATCCATATCAAGCCAACTTGGTATTTGGCCATTGGTAACGATATAAACATGTCTCACCCAGGGTGCATACATTTCCAATGATCGCAACGAATAGCGCAATTCGTCTTTATCACTGAACCTCGATGCTGTATCACTAAGATCCACAATGGGAACATGCTTTTCTAGATTTTCTAAGAACACCGGATCGGAGCCATTTACCCATGTGTAAACCACATCTATAGGGACATGTTGGCACAATTTCTTTTGGAAAGATTTTCCTAAGATATTGTCGTTGAAAGAATGAAACACTGCCTCGTATTTTTCTTTGCTCCATGTTAACCATACCTAATGTAAGATATCAATTAAAATTCATGAAATATTTCAACATATAAGACGTTGACACACATACATATTTTTTTTTATATATATCATATATATTTTAAAATTAAAAAC
>JBCEZV010000007.1:6542994-6554882 GCA_039654365.1 Cataglyphis livida
TTATTATATTAAAATACTACAAAATGCTTGAATAAATGAAAAGATATTAAAGAAATTATATAGAACATATATAATTTTATGTACAAATTAATTTAAATAAACATAAAATATATTCAAAAACATAAATGATTTAGATTTTTGAATTGAATTTTGAACAAAATTGGTGAATAAATTCAAATGAGTTCTAAAATCAATTCTAAAATTACACAAGATTTAATTATTCTAAAGTTTTATTACATTTCACTTAGATCAACAACATTATTTGTTTCGGTATCATAAATTCTAGTCTTGGAAATAAATATCTTTTTTTTTTTATCAAATAGTTATTTTCTTTTAGCGATAATATTAAAATCGTTTAAAAATCAGTGCAAAAATTGTAAATAAAATTATATTCTTCTTTCCAATCGTTTTTATATAGATTACTTCTTAAGTTATTTTATTATGTGATTTTTTTTTATTATTATAAAAATTGCTGAGATAAAAAAATTATTAGGATATCTAAAATCTGAAGCTCATGTAAAGTGAAGTGAGTCGATGTTATCATTTGGCTTAAAGAGTACAAACATGATTCAAGATTTTACTTGAAATGGCTCGGGATTTTGCGTCGTAATAAACGACTTTGTTGACTTCGCGACTTAATTTATGCAGCGTTCAATCTTTTAATCTTATCTTTATTGCAAATGCAAATTTTGTTATGTATGCATATTTTTTTTATAAAAAAACTAAAAAATGTTTCGACCTACTTGAAATGATTATTTAAACGACATCTTGTATGATTTATTACAAACGTTATTTATTAAAAGCGTGTGAAAAAAATACAATTTTAGAAAAAAAGAGATGGACTTTCTAAAGCAAATTGGAACTGAAGCTGCATCAACAGATACCAAAAAAAAAGATTTACATTTGCGATAGAATCTTTAGCGCACTATATGACGCCTGTCTGAATCGCATCACCTCTTCGATCATTTGTCATAACAGATAGAACATTTCACGAGCAGATTAAATCACAAGCAGATAAAAAACACGAAAATTGTTATATCATATCTCCATTGTTATATTATATCTCAAAATGTTAATTATTTTTTTCCTCTTATAAATTAGCAATATTACAAAAAATTGATGAACAACACAATGATTTTATAATGGAATTATCATCAAATACATCAATGTTGATATTTTGTTTACGGAGCTATCAAATTGAGCAAAAATAAAAAAATAAAATTATTACAAATGATTTTTTCATATGAATGTACGAGAAGTATTATATATATGTACGAGAAGTATTATAATTTATGCACTTTTAGTTTCTTTACACAAGATTCTTGATTATCTTGATTCGTGACAGCAAAAAGTCAGCATACTAGCATATCTCTATTGCACGTGTTTTGTTCAAAATATTATTCGTAAATACACTTCACCTTAATCTCTTGCTACCTGTTAAATGTAACAACTTTGATATGGCTTAACATAAATAAATAAATACATAATAATTAGTTATAAATATAAATAAATATAAATAAATCTTGGTCATGATTTATTATAAACATTTATATTCTTTTATCGCAAATCGCATGCAATTTTTTGATTATTATAATATATTATATATATTTCAAAAATAAAGCATAAAAATAATCTATTTATCCGCACATATTGATTTTTTTTATCGTGCGCAATTTTTCTAATTTTTCTCAATTATATGGAATTTGAATGTTTTCATTTTATTAGTGCATATAGTATATGTACTATATATATTTTATATACTTTTATATATAATAATTAAGTGATATGCATTTAACATCGAAATATATAAAGTAAATATATGTTACCATTGCATAACCATAAGTTAAAAAAACATAAATGGTGTGAGTAATTATTTCTTACGCAGATGTCATTAATTGCTTTAATCTAAAGATATTAATAATATATTATTATTAATATTTACTAACATAAAAACACACAAGAAGAAATTTGTAATTTTTTTGCGAGAAAAATAAAATAGATAGTGAATTATTTATTTTATTTATTATTTCATTTTTTAATCGTAAGAAACTAACAATGTATGCATCTCTGTCTCAATTTATTACTCACTCTAGAATTACATTTGCAATGGCATGCTCTATTTATTTATATCACTATTTATATATAAAGCAGTAATTAGAATATTATTTGCATTTAATATATTAATATACTAAAGCCGAGCTGTACTTCTGAAAACTTTCATGTCGCGATTTTTGATTTGATAAGTCAAATTTTGTAAATAGGTTCTTTTTAAGAAAAAGAGATAGAAGGATATTTTGCGATTCAAAAATTAAAGAACTTTTTAATTATTTATATATAATAAAATTATTTATATTTTTTTAAATACATTTTTATTTAAATACATTCATTTGCAATATATATATATATATATATATATATATATATATATATATATTTATGTATATATATTTTTCAAAATATTTTGCATGGAATTATTTTCTTTTTCACGTGTTTATTTACAGCCATTACCAGCACGATTAGAAAAGGCTTTAGAAGAAGCGCGAGAACTTAATAATGATCATTTCCGGAAATATCAAGAAAAATTACGATCTATCAATCCACCTTGTGTACCATTCTTAGGTAAGTATCACAAAGTGACGACGATTCTTTTATAATTATGAAAAAATTTAAATTTTTCTTTTTACACAAATTTTTAGGTATGTACTTGACTAATATTCTACATATTGAAGAAGGAAACTCAGACTACTTACCGGGAAGTCCGGAGCTTATTAATTTTAGTAAACGGCGAAAAGTGGCGGAAATAACTGGTGAAATACAACAGTACCAAAATCAACCCTATTGTCTTTCAGTGGAATCTAAAATAAGACAATATATTGAAAATATGTGTCCCTTTGATCCTAATATGTCAGATGCAAATATAGGCACTTATCTGTATAATAAAAGTTTAGAGATAGAGCCAAGGAAATGTAAAGCACCTACACGATTCGTAAGCGTTTTATATATTTAATTCGATATAAATAATTATTTTCTTCCAGTTCTTTTCAAATAATATTATTACAACAGCCACGTAAATGGCCCGAGATAAACTTGAAATCGCCGGGAATTAGGGCTAGTAGAAGTTTGAGATTGCCAGCCCCGTTACAAACAGTAACATCTAGCGTTAGATCGCATGATCCTCCGCCGGAAACACTTCCACCTCCCGAATTACCGGAAACACCGCCACACGCATCACAGATCACAGTTCCGCACACAGGGGACCTCAGCATTTTTGCACCTGTCTTATTAGGTACGAATCGATATTTAAACTTCGAATCTGATTAATATTTACGACTATATAATTACGAATAATAATTATGATTATAAATCTTTCTCGCTCATTGTAGCACCATCTGTACCTCCAGGATCACCTAGTACGCCTAGTATGTCGGTGCTATCGATCGCTTCGTCGAGTAGTAGCCCTCAACAAGGATCTCCCGGACAATTTCCTACTACGCAACATCAAATTACTCACTTTGCTTTTAATTCCGGCACTATAAATACGGTGAGTGCTTTAACGAGTTTATCGTCAAGTGGAAGTCCTAGTGGAATATCAACATCGCCGTCTCCTGGTAACATACTTCCTAATCAACTTCCACCACCTCTACCGCCAAGAACCAGCAGAAGACGAGAAAGCTCTCTTAGCGAATCATCGCAACAAGTAAGACTTCAAGATTGATTGGGATTATCTCGTTTAATTTAATGAATTTTTGATATATATCGAAAATGGTATTAATTCAATAATTCAATACTGAGTTATTTTTATACAGGATATTAAAAAAAGGACTTTAGAACTTTAAGGACAAATAGTACTCGAAATGAAGAAAAAAAGTTCTAATAAATATGGGTCGAAAAATTAATATTGTCGAAGTTATGAACGATTTATCAACGACGGATTATCTTACCATTTTTTTATACAAAAGAAGAATTTGTTCTTCCAAAAAAAGAAAAAAGAAGAATTCTTTAAATCCCCAAGTTTCTAGAAGATTTTTTCCGTTTCTACACTTTACATCTTTACATCTTCATACCATAGAATTGTGAAGTTTTTAAAAAATTCCCGGCATTGTTTTAACTATTTGACAGGCATTTTATATTCTCTGATCATAATGTTTGTTTTTATGCCACGCAAGAGCACCAGAAGTGGAGTCACTTACTTTATTCAAAATGAAAAATTGTTTATAACTCTGACAATATTAATTTTTCGACCCATGTTTATTTTTTTTCCTTCATTTCGTGAGTATTATCTGGTCTTAAAATCCTGAACTCTTTTTTTGAACATCTTATAATGAGATAGTGCAAATTTTATTTCTGTAATAAAAATGAATTCTTAAATGTAGTAAGTTATTATTTTCATTTTATTTTAGCATTTTTCAAATATAATTTTGTCATTTTCAATATACAAAGTGTCCCAAAGCATTTGTGGCAACGCTCGTGGGCAGATAGAGAATAGTAAAATCTTTTATCATCTTTTACAATTTTCGCAATAATTATTGAGATATTAATTTTAAAAAATTGACGAATGAGCACGTGTTTTGCTCGGTTATCGCGTGGCTTGACCATGGGACGTACTCGCCACACTAGATAACAGCGGTGAGTTTTGTAGTGTCGCAGTGAACAATGAAAAGTTTGGTATCCCTCTCGTCGCGAGGCCAAACTTTTCGTTGTCGTGCGATACTACGAAGCTCGCTGCTGTCACGCCTAGAACGTATGTCTCATGGTCCAGTTGCGCGAAACGCGTGCTCATTCGCCAATTTTTTAAAATTAACATCTCAATAATTATTGCGACAATTGCAAAATGGTAAAGGACTTTTCTACTCAGTTTACTATTTTTTTCTCTACCTGTCCACGAGCGTTGTCGCAGGTGTTCTGCGATACCTTGTATAATATGTATTACATAGATTCTTTGGTATAAGGTCTTTATATGTACACACACATACACATATATACACACACATACACACACACACATTTTGCACTAAAGTTATCAAAGATATTTCAGTATTGCATTATAGATGAATATCTCTGCATTGAGATTAAATACGAGTAGGATTATTATTGTATATACATATGATAGAGAAAGTTTAAAAAATTTACTTTCGAATAAATATAGGCAAGACAAGCTCCAAACGCACCAATTCTTCCACCGAGAGATGATATATCCCCACCGCCATTACCACCGCGAATACCGCCCGTATCGCTACCGCCGCGACTTCCACCGACGCTAAACGCTAGCAATTCGGCGTTATTGGCACGTCGAAATTCCACGTTAGAGAGCACATGCTCTACTATTGTTCATCCACGGAGACATATGTCTTTCAATGGTCCTAGCCCCACAACACCGACGCAGCCTAACGGTAAGATTGCGGTATTTGCAAATTTTTTTCTTTTACGGGCTCGTGTGTAATCGCGGGTATTTATTTTGATTTTAATTGTTGCATTTCAGGATCAATAACACCGAGGTTACCACCAAAACCGAGTTTACCAGAACGTCCACCATCTACCATGTTTAATTTCAACGCCCCTCCCGGACCTAGTTAAGTGATACTTTGTCTCTTTCTTCCTACAATTTTCTTTTTTTATCTTGTCGGAAAAGAATATTTTTAATCGAGGCTTAATCCACTCAGTAAGTTAAATAAAACTAAAATCTCTCTTTTTTGCCGTATAAGTTGAAAAAGAGAAGCTCTACCAGAAGCTCTAACACAGATTGATAGGCTAGATAGAATATTTATCTTTGACTATAGAAGTATGTATTATCAGTACTTTTTCCATTCACAATATTATTGTGAAATATATCATCTTTTATATTTCTCGATATTTTAAGCTTCATCAACTAAAAACTAGCAAATTTAAATATTTTAAATTATGCTTCGTTATAAAATAAATTTATAAAATAAATTTATTTTGTGCATACATGATAAAATTGTGTAAATAATATTTTTCAATTTTGTTCATTTTAATTAGTGTGGAAAGATTTATCAATCTTTTAAAAGATAGAATAAGACTCAGAGATTCACCGTCCACAGAGATAACTGTTTTCACATCAGAATTTTATGTTTGAATATGTTGAAAATATCCGAAAACTGATGATATCATTTTAATTCTTGCATTTCTCATTTGATTGATAGTGGCATGACATCTTTGCTACAACCAGTGTGCAAATTCATATTTTATGAATAACAGAAATTTACTTTTATTCTCTTAATTATATCTTATATAAGTATTTCTATTTATCTAGCTATTGGTTATGTAACATAATTCTACTAAAAACGATTATGCTGTGGCTAATTTGATTGAGCACGACTAATTGTGTCTGTAGCTTATAAATGTTATTTACAAGATTGAAATGTGACTACAATTCCAAAAAATCCTAAATTAGATAGGCAAGATTCTCCTATTTTAAATCATTTATCTGCATTCCTATTTTATAATCTCATGTTAATGTTGCTATCATATATAATGACATTGTTGTATAAAAGTTATGATATATAGATATAGATGTAAAATGGTAGTTTTATTTTATTATTATGATTTTATTTTACGATATTATTCGCGAGAAATAAAAATATAACATATGGATATAATAACATAATAATAATTACACGAAAACAAAGCACGACGATAGTACAAAGTACAGATAGTGAATCTAAATGAAAATAATTTATTTGTCAACAATTTTTTATTTTTTGCTATGTTCTTTTATTTATATCACATCAAATTTTATTTTTATTTCCAAAAAAATATTGAATTTAGAGGACAATATTGCCTATCTATTATGCAGAACTATTTACTTTAGATTCGTAAACAACATATTTCCAGCCTATTTTATTATTATGATATTAATTATAATGAAAATATTCAGTCAATTAATACTTCTATAGTTAAAGATATTCATGACTTTATAGCAGTACTTCTTAATAAATATAGTAGAACTCCGATAACTTTGGGAATATAGAATTTAGAACATGTATTATAAGAATTATGCTAATTTGAGCAGTGTAGCAGAAGAGTCCTCAATATTTATCTATATATTATTGAACTGTATTGTACATATATGACTATGTAACATACCGAAGCAAGTTTTCAAGTAATGCGGGAAAACTCGGATTCGATTCTCGATTCAGCTATTCACATCTCACATATTTTTCTAATCTGCAAATATTGTTTTTTAGTGATTATTTGTTGGGTAGAAAAGTATGCTCTAGATTAAATATGCAAATGCTCTGCACAAATCTCTGCCAGCTAAATTATTGTTACAATTGTGTCCGGACTTGTGCCATTCTCCATTACAAATACTCCTGTTCATTACTTCTAAACAAATAGCTTTATAATAGTTCCAAGATATCTATGTTTGTTGCACTCATTCCTGATTGACCATCGTTGTTTTTTTTTCCAAAATGAATTTGAGTTTATGAAATGTGGAAACAAAGTAAATATTTTGCATCACTATTTTTTTTGCTGATGACTAAAGTTTGTTATATGGAAGTTTTATTCTAGTATGTTATCTGTTATTTGAAGATCTATTTTTATCTATTTAATTTAAATTGTTTATGCATTTGCATAAGATGTTCATATAAGATTATATATGTTTATGATTTAAAGAAATTAGTGTAACATTATGCACAACATAATGCGGTCAACATAATGGTTATAATATTATTGGCTAACTAATCAGAAATCACTTGTAATGATGCTACAAGAAATTTTCAGATTGATTCAATCATATTTGAAATCACTCCGATTGATTACAGTACTTTGAACTCTCACATATTCATAGAAATGTTACACCTATCTTATTATATCATATATGTATCGTCGTATAGGTCACTATTATGATATGGAGATTATACATTAGAAAACACGATATCAGTGTCAACATATCTGGAGGAGAATCGAAGTTATCGGAGTTAAACTAGAATTCTACTACTAAATTGTCAAATGTAAATATATCAAGAATATATCAATCCTTTGTGCTTCAAGTGGCGATCTAGTTAGTATAATTGGCGATAAAAAAAATAAATAGAAATTAATTAATTAATTCATAATAAAACTTACTTTTAATAAATAAATTAATTAAAAATAAAAATAACTTATTATATTCAAATAAAATTACATAACGGAAGACACGCAATTGTTAACAAATAAATTGTTTTTATTTAAATTATCTGTTTTTTATACATTTATCGTAATTTATTTTTATTCAATTATAATTATGTTACAATTTTGCAACTACCATGCACTACTATCCACTTCTGGCTTTTAATTGTCCGTGAAATTTCAAAGTTATGATTTTTACTTTAGAGCCCTATCAATTTTTCTTTACTTATAATTATGCTATTACAATATGTGCTGTGTTTTTATTAATTGCTAATAATACCATTTAATCGTGTGTATAAATATATATAGGTGTCCCACCAAAAATGATCACCCCCTTTTATCTTTTAAATTAAAACAGAGACTGTAACAAATATATATCAAATTAAATGGTTCAAATTGAACTCTATTGTGAGCATAATGGTTGCTTTCAAAAGTTATTTGTATTAACGAAGAGATATGTACAATTTTATTATAATAATGTGAATTTTTTGACATAAAAAAATTGTAGCGTTTGAAACGAATACAATGATGTATGATATAATGTAAATATTTTGCATATTATACGAGTTTTATCAACTTGAATTATGTCCACCTTTTCATTTTCGGTCCTGTGATATGGCCAACTTTGGTATATATTGAGTATCATGATCAAATGACAACATGACATATGTCAATTTCTAATACACGAATCAAAAATTGGTCATAACGCAGGGCAAAAAGTAAAAAGGTTGACGTCGCGGTATTTCAAGTCGTAAAACTTGTATAATATGCAAAATATTTACGTTATATAATATATCAGTTAATTGTTTACATTAACTTACATTTCACGAATCATTTTTATTTTTACATACAGAATAGGTCATTTTAATGTATCCACTGAAATATCTTAAAATCTATAAGTTTAAAACAAAAATGTTTTAGACAAAAGTTGTATGGTTTCGAGGGGGCTATAAGATGATATCATTGTTTTGAAAAGTTATTTGAAGGTCATTCACATTTCATTTTTTAAATGGAATACTATATTTTTTTACTGCATATTCTTGTAGCCCATCTTGAGAGCTTTCCAAAACACTATGATAAAGTATTTTTTTTTTTTTTTTTTAGTATTTTCCGAGTTATAAGACTTTTCAAAGTTGTAATATTTTTACATAAAATACAAAATATCTTACATGTCATGTTATAAGATCAAGGTGATCCTTAGAGATCATTCCAAAGTCAAATCAACTTTTTACCTATATGTCTGTAGTTATGCATGTTTCAAAAAATTCGGATCATCTATTTTTATCCAGGAACAACGACGTGGACGTAGTAGAATTCTGTTCCCTTTAAGATGCTTGACATGAGTCCTCTTTCTTCTCACGAGTTGTCATTCTTACAACAAATGCTCAAAAACCATTTCCATTTTCTTGAATGCATAATTGTATCCTTCGATGAAAATGGTCGACAGTTTTCAATAATACAGCTCGTGGTTTCTGCAAGCAGTTGTAAATTCTTTCCATCATGTCTTCTTTAGTGGATGCTCGTTCGTAGGCAACGTTTTTCAAATTACCCCATAAATAAAAGTCAGGAGATCGTGCTGGCCATGCAATAGGTCCACCCTGTCCAATCCACTTGCTATTGAAGCGCCTGTTTAGGTAAGCTCTGACATGTCTGGAATAGTGATGCAGCTCCATCTAATTGAATCCACATTCTTAGTTTTGCATACAAATCAACTTCATCGAGTAATACTGAAAAGTCATCCCTTAAGAAAGCTAAGAAGTTCTCTTCGTTTACAATTTCATCAAAAAAAATATGGTCATCATTGATGATATCACATGTTGATGCTCGAACGATGCTGGTTGTCTATTTATCTATGCCAATGGGAATTAGTATGCAATAATGACAATTGTGTCTATTAAGCTCTCCATTATTCTTAAATGCAGCTTCATCCGAGAACATAACAAAACATAACGAAAGAAAGCTGGATCATTTTTAATCATTTATTGTGCCCATTGGCAAAACTGCATACGCATCATATCATTTGGTGTGATGGCTTGCGTTAATGTGATACGATAGGTGTGATACTGTCGGTTTTTCAAGATTCTTAGGACAGTACGCCTAGGTATATTTGTTACTCTTTCAATCTGATAGGTAATGTGAGGATTCATGTGAACTGTTGCCAAAATGACTACCACACGTACATCATTCTCGTCATAGTTATGGTTTCGTATTCTTACGTACTAAATGACCTTGTTGAGCTCTTAAATAAATTTTTCGAATAGCAACATAATTCGGATGTCATCTCTCTGGATATCGAGCTCGATAAAGAGCAGTATTTTGACGATAATTTCTATAACATTCGCCAAAAAAAGCAGTATACCAACTCTTTTTACTGATAGTCAGCCATTTGATTTGAGAAAAAATTTTGAATTAATTAACAAATCGATGAAAAACTATAACAAACCGAAGAAATTGTTCTACGTATAAAAATTTAATATTGAACCAGCTACCAAGGGAAATTTTCACAATTTAGAATCGATCAACAACTTGGACAGAAGTACGGTGACTTTTTTTGAAACATAACTGCAGACATGTGAGTGAAAAGTTGATTTGTCCTTGGAATGATCTCTAAGAGTCAACTTGACCCCATAACATGACAACATATAAGATTTGTATTTTATGTAAAAATATTGCAAATTTGAAGTTTTATAACTCGAAAAGTATTTAAAAAAAAAAACACTATTATAGTGTTTTGAAAAGCTTTCAAGATGGGCTACAAGAATATGCAATAAAAAATATAGTATTCTATTTAAAAAATTAAATGTGACCTTCAAATGATTTTTCAAAGTCAAACTAATGATATCTTATAACCCTCTCGAAACCATACAACTTTTGTTTAAAAAATTTTTGTTTTAAACTTATAAATTTTAAGATATTTAGTGAATACATTAAAATGACCTACCTTGTATATTATAGAAGGCACATTCTTAATAGAGTTTTATATTATAATATAGGACTTTAATTCTTAAGTAACATACATTTTGAATTTTGTGGCGCTCTCTTCTGGTTTCAGAGATATGCGATTTTAAAGTATCAATTTTTGTATTTATTTCTATGATCTTTTCACTATATTTTACTTGCGTGTTTTTTTGTTTACATTTACGTCATTGTCAGTATATTTTTGCTATTTTTGCTTTCTTATTGTTTATATTTAGAGTTGTTTTTATGTTTACGCTTCAGAATCGTCTACTTTACTCACAATTGCTACTCCACGCAAAGCGAGATTCAACGCAAATCTATGTGTCTAGTTTTTTGATAATGGAACTTCCCGCAGAAGGGGCGGGAACATACTGCCTCCACACATATACTTTTTAATGCGAAGTAAGGTTCCACATTGCTTTACAATTTTCCACTTTATATTTACGCTTTAAAAAGTATAGTATGCGTAGAGATATGTTCAGTCCCCTCCCCCCACCCCCCTTGCGGAAGGGCACCACTATCAAATAATTAGACACAAAGATTTGCGTTGAACCTCGCTTCGCGTGGAAAGTAGGAAAATCTAAGGAGTTTTGTCTCTGAAAATGTAAACAAACTTTTTTTCCATGTCTACTTTACACAAATACGACGTAAACAAATTTTATTTTTCCTTATTTTATAACACAGAGAAAGCATTAAAACTGTGAAACTTTAAAACTACATGTCTCTGGAACTAGAGAAGAGCGAATAAAAAATTCAAAGTGTTACTTAGGCACTAAAATGTGCCCTCTGTAATATATATA
>JBCEZV010000007.1:6587261-6597637 GCA_039654365.1 Cataglyphis livida
TAATCTGACATATTTTAGTATAAAATATAAAATATCTCGAAAATTATTTAGTTTTCGATAATTGTATCGTAATATTTTTATGTACAGAATAATAAGATGAATCAAATAGTGTAAAAAAAATAAATAATTGTTTTAATTATTTATGTTTTAATATATGTATGTATATATATATACATATATTAAAACACTAATGTTAAAATATACAGACATACTGAATACTGAAATGGAGAATAAAATGTTTTCTCTTTCTTCGAATCTTACCCCAGAAAGACATAAAAATGGCGAAGAAGACAGTCGCGGGATTATCGAACAAATAAGTTAATTTCGAAAATATACAGGAATCGCCGAGTTTTTGATATCTACACACTTTATCGCAAAGAGGACATAGAGTGATATTTCCTAAAAGGTTGCAATTGCATAAAATTATAAATATTAATTAAGACGTTAAAATTGTAATGGAGTATCAGTTCTTTTTTGATCATGCAAGATTCAAGGCAAATGCAATACGCAAAGAAATTTACCAGCTATGTTAAAGTCACAAATCTCCTTGCTGGGTACGTTGTCCTTGCCTTCCATGCTTCCAAGGCCGTAAAAAAAACACAAAAGTCCCACCACTGCCGGCGCATATAAGCATTTTGTATAAAATCCTAGCCATGCGAAATAAAGAGCAACTTTTTCACCGAAATATCGTCTTATTAACCATAACGGTTGTTTCTTATACCTGGGAGCATATAAAAAAGCACAATTAACCTCTGCTATGTCAAGTACTTTAAATACCTGTATTACCATTGCGAAGGTCTTGCCCATATCAAATACAACAAATATCTATCGAGAATTTCTCCATTGCTCATAGGTTTATTGTAAGGACCCTCATGCAGTGAGAAACAATCGAGATACGTTCCATCCGCTAGAAGTCTACGAATACCAGATTTCTCATGGTTCTCGTCATATCTTGTTCGTAACAATATTTGCATCACAATCAATGATCTTTGAGCAGGTGTATAAGCATTATCTCTCTCTTTTACAATAAATCTTTAAAATTATATTAAATTCAATAGTAAAATTTAATAACATTCTATTTTGCAAGGTTTTTACACAGAGTGTCCCAAAATTATTAGATGTTATTTGAATAACGGATTTTCTTTGACCAAGAAAATTTTTCCTTAATGAAAATATCAGAACAAGTCATCATTTCTTATAAGCTTTCAATTTTTTCCATCATATATTTGTAACTAATTGTTTTAACAATTATATATATATATATATATATAATTCTATTATAAATTAACTAAAGAAGAAAAATTGTCTCCAAATTGGTCAAAGAATTTGTTATTAAAAGAATATCTGATGGTTTTGGAACATCTTATATATATGTTATATAAGATTTAATATAATATTATAATATAATATATCTCTTACTTCTCTTCAAGATCGCCAGAATCTATATAGTCGTAAAAATACGGTTCCTCAGGATATTTTGTCGTATCCCAAGTATGTATTTTACGTATCCATTGGACCCATCGTTTCCACCTCTCCAAGAACTTCGACGTTTCTTTGGCACCGTCTGTATCCTGCTTTCAATTCGGATATCACATTTAAAACACGGAATACAGTACGAGTAGTGACTAGCTTAAAAGAAACATACCCAAGTTTTCATAGGGATAGTCTTGAATCTCTTTGTGGGTAGTTTCAGACCCATTACTTCCGCATATTGCACCTTTATTTTCCAAGGTATATGTAATTTTAGAAAATATGTTTTTCCATCAAATGAATTCTCCTTTGGCTCCAGCTCCAGTTGCAGACCTTCTTTCAAAAGATTCTGTTGAAAGACCCGCCTCTGTTCTCTCCGACGAGCTTCTATTTCAGTCATGACTCCTTCGTTTTCTTCCTGGTAAACCAATACCATATCGATTCTTCGATGACCATCGCTAAAAGTTATCATATTGAGTCAAATAATTAGAGGTGAATAATACCAAGAGATATTAAACAGAAAGTATTAAAAGCCATTATTTTGTTTTTAAGTTCAAGCTTAAAATTTAAGCTAACATTCTTCTTCAAGGACGAATTTATGGAAGTCGAAAAAAAATTATTTTATCATTTTTTTAATTATATTTATCCAAAATATGTTTATAATTATTATATTGCAAAATATGTTTATAACAACACAAAAAATGAAGAATGTTTGAAAAAAAAAGATATATATATGGCTATTATGCTTTAAAATTATAACTATATGTAAAAAATTTTATATACTAAAATTTTTAATATATGCATATTAGAAAACTTGCTCCTAATGACCTTGACAAAAAATAAGATTATGATTCTGAATAACATTCAAAAAGTTTCAACCGTCGCACATTGTTTATTAAAAAGTTATAAACAATTAAATTGTACAATAAAAACAAGTATTAAATGTAATAATCTAAATTTTTCTGATTTGAAGAACGAGAAGAAGTTTTATATTAGTTATATTTAAATAAATGCATGAGCGAGAAAAGAGCATAGTTTTGCCCTCTGCTATATTCCCATTCACTCAAAATATTAATCAAATCCAAATTTTCATTCAAAAAATAATAATTGATTTGGGTTAGATTAAAATTGTTTGGAATGGGGAAGCAAGGGCAGAGACGGAACCCCCTCCTCGCCCACGCATTTACTTAAATACTTAAATACAATTAACATAAAATTCATACTTAGAGATATTTAGGGGTATACTTCCGAATAATCTCTGCTCCTGATCAACCTCAAATTTTACGTACAAGTTGTTTTTGATGTGAGGAATAAAGTGTGCATGGTCCCAACTTCGGAAAATGAAAAAAAAATTATGGCAGCATTTATCGATTCAATTTAATATATACAACATATATAATATATAATATATATAATATATGTGATAGATTCTAATGAAAATCTAAGAAATCTGAAGTACAGGGATAGACATTGCTTTTCACAGAAAGTTGCAAATTCATTTTCTGCGCAAAGGAAGGTCTACCACCTATAGCAGGTTTAAATACAACTAGGTCTATAATCATATCGTTTCACATGGCTTCAACCTTCCATTGCGCGAAAAGTCGCAATGGAAGGTTGAAGCAAAACCTATGTGTTTAGTTTTCTGGTAGTTAGCTCCTCCGCAAGCCTCTTCGCAAGCAGAGGTGAAACATACTGTCTCCACGTATATACTTTTTAATGCGAAGTGAGGTTTCACATCGGTTTACAACTTTCCACGCGAAATGAGGTTTTACATGGGTGTCTTTTACAAGATTTAACTCAAGTGTTTGTATTAATAAGTGTCTTATATAAATTTTTTTTTATTTCCCGAAGTTGAGATCACGCGCAATTTATTTCTCACATTAAATAGAATTTATGTGTAAAATTACAGATCATTTGAAAGTATATCCAAATTTAGATTATCGCATTTAATACTTATTCTTATCATACAATTTAATTATTAATAATTTTTTAATACAGAACGAGCGATGATTGAAATCTTTTGGATGTTACTCAGAATCATAATTTTGATATATGTTATCATTCCTTAATATATGTACATTTATTAATTATTTTTTTTTAATGTATATATATGTATCAATATTCTTAAAGAAGTTAACATTTAAGTAACATTAAAGTAAACATTTATAGTTACAAATATTTATTAAAGACTGTTTTTTACATATTATATAACAATTTTAATTTTTAAGCAAATTGCTTAAAAATAAAATTGAACAAAAATCAAGATTTGAAAAATTAGTTTTTAAAACCAACAATATTCAATAACAGTATTCAATGAATACTAGAAACATAGAGAAAATATAGAAAAGTAGAGTGCAATAAATTCTTGAATTCTTGAATTTTTATCCAAATTTTTATTGTATTTGTATAATAAAATTATATATTTCTTTATTGATAAAAACAAAATTATTTTTACGGATATTTTTTTTTATTTTTCAAAATTAAGATTTTTAATGCAAGATATTTTCATACGCGTGCGTCCTATAGGCACATTTATAAAAAAAAAAAAAATAAATAAATACGGTCTATATCAATAATAGTATTTAGAAATCTCTCCAAACATTTAAAATAACAACATCACAAAAAATTTATTTATCGCTATTTATAGATTATGTAATTTATCAGAAAAAAGACAGAAGAAACTTTTGGCAGAACCATAGATTTCCGATAAGTGAACTAATTAAGTAATATCATCAATTACATAATGTAATTAATATAAACTAATTAAGTAAAGTATGGATAAGTTTATATAAACTTTGATATCATAATTTGATATCAATATTTAATTGAAAAATATAAAAATAACGATTTAAAAACAGAAATAGAAACTAGGCTTTCCTCTAAGAAATTGTAAAAAAAAAGACGATTTAATTTAATAATAATTTTTTTTGCACGTGCATATATTTTTGCGTTAAGGATACTTAAAAATAAAAGAAACTTAGAAATAAAGGACTTTCCACATTCTCTACATTCATGTCATTCGCTTATATGTTCAAGCAACGATAGAAAAATAATAAGGTAATCATTAACGTTCTGTAGAATCGTATTAAGCTTGTCATAATAGAAAAAAATAATAATAGGAAAGAGGTGCCTATGTATATCTATTTATATATACACCTATACACTCAAGCGCTTCAAGAAAATCTAAAATAACTCGTGACATATGTGACCGCAACTACTCACCGAAAATAAAGTGTCTCGGAATCGATTCCCGTTTCCGTTTCCTTCGCCGGTAATGAATTCCCGGTGGTCTCGGCGAAATCCAGTGAGACTGGCGTATCTGGCAACGAGGGGTTGATTTCCGGGGAAGCGGGTGCCGTGAGTTTAGGACCTTGACCAATTTAAACAAAATTACAATAATCCTGTACACGGTTCCTTTCGAGATGGTTTAATTATTACAGCTTTTTTTATTATTAATAATATGTCGTATATTTAAGAAACTACTATAAAGATATTCATATATTCTCTCAATCGTCTATTTCATATGTTTTTTATTTTTAATACAGATATTTTAGGATTTTATCTATTTTTGGTTTTTTATTTCAATTTCTAATTTCTTTATTTTTATTATAATTATTAATAATTTTAGTATATGCTAAATTGTTGCTCCTCAATAAACTATTAATTGAAAACTTAACACAATTTAATATACATTCTTTTTTTTATATAATATATGTATATACATATATTATATAAAAAAAAGAATGTATATTAAATTGTGTTAAGTTTTCAATTAATAGTTTATTGAGGAGCAACAATTTAGCATATACTAAAATTATTAATAATTATAATAAAAATAAAGAAATTAGAAATTGAAATAAAAAACCAAAAATAGATAAAATCCTAAAATATCTGTATTAAAAATAAAAAACATATGAAATAGACGATTGAGAGAATATATGAATATCTTTATAGTAGTTTCTTAAATATACGACATATTATTAATAATAAAAAAAGCTGTAATAATTAAACCATCTCGAAAGGAACCGTGTACAGGATTATTGTAATTTTGTTTAAATTGGTCAAGGTCCTAAACTCACGGCACCCGCTTCCCCGGAAATCAACCCCTCGTTGCCAGATACGCCAGTCTCACTGGATTTCGCCGAGACCACCGGGAATTCATTACCGGCGAAGGAAACGGAAACGGGAATCGATTCCGAGACACTTTATTTTCGGTGAGTAGTTGCGGTCACATATGTCACGAGTTATTTTAGATTTTCTTGAAGCGCTTGAGTGTATAGGTGTATATATAAATAGATATACATAGGCACCTCTTTCCTATTATTATTTTTTTCTATTATGACAAGCTTAATACGATTCTACAGAACGTTAATGATTACCTTATTATTTTTCTATCGTTGCTTGAACATATAAGCGAATGACATGAATGTAGAGAATGTGGAAAGTCCTTTATTTCTAAGTTTCTTTTATTTTTAAGTATCCTTAACGCAAAAATATATGCACGTGCAAAAAAAATTATTATTAAATTAAATCGTCTTTTTTTTTACAATTTCTTAGAGGAAAGCCTAGTTTCTATTTCTGTTTTTAAATCGTTATTTTTATATTTTTCAATTAAATATTGATATCAAATTATGATATCAAAGTTTATATAAACTTATCCATACTTTACTTAATTAGTTTATATTAATTACATTATGTAATTGATGATATTACTTAATTAGTTCACTTATCGGAAATCTATGGTTCTGCCAAAAGTTTCTTCTGTCTTTTTTCTGATAAATTACATAATCTATAAATAGCGATAAATAAATTTTTTGTGATGTTGTTATTTTAAATGTTTGGAGAGATTTCTAAATACTATTATTGATATAGACCGTATTTATTTATTTTTTTTTTTTTTATAAATGTGCCTATAGGACGCACGCGTATGAAAATATCTTGCATTAAAAATCTTAATTTTGAAAAATAAAAAAAAATATCCGTAAAAATAATTTTGTTTTTATCAATAAAGAAATATATAATTTTATTATACAAATACAATAAAAATTTGGATAAAAATTCAAGAATTCAAGAATTTATTGCACTCTACTTTTCTATATTTTCTCTATGTTTCTAGTATTCATTGAATACTGTTATTGAATATTGTTGGTTTTAAAAACTAATTTTTCAAATCTTGATTTTTGTTCAATTTTATTTTTAAGCAATTTGCTTAAAAATTAAAATTGTTATATAATATGTAAAAAACAGTCTTTAATAAATATTTGTAACTATAAATGTTTACTTTAATGTTACTTAAATGTTAACTTCTTTAAGAATATTGATACATATATATACATTAAAAAAAAATAATTAATAAATGTACATATATTAAGGAATGATAACATATATCAAAATTATGATTCTGAGTAACATCCAAAAGATTTCAATCATCGCTCGTTCTGTATTAAAAAATTATTAATAATTAAATTGTATGATAAGAATAAGTATTAAATGCGATAATCTAAATTTGGATATACTTTCAAATGATCTGTAATTTTACACATAAATTCTATTTAATGTGAGAAATAAATTGCGCGTGATCTCAACTTCGGGAAATAAAAAAAAATTTATATAAGACACTTATTAATACAAACACTTGAGTTAAATCTTGTAAAAGACACCCATGTAAAACCTCATTTCGCGTGGAAAGTTGTAAACCGATGTGAAACCTCACTTCGCATTAAAAAGTATATACGTGGAGACAGTATGTTTCACCTCTGCTTGCGAAGAGGCTTGCGGAGGAGCTAACTACCAGAAAACTAAACACATAGGTTTTGCTTCAACCTTCCATTGCGACTTTTCGCGCAATGGAAGGTTGAAGCCATGTGAAACGATATGATTATAGACCTAGTTGTATTTAAACCTGCTATAGGTGGTAGACCTTCCTTTGCGCAGAAAATGAATTTGCAACTTTCTGTGAAAAGCAATGTCTATCCCTGTACTTCAGATTTCTTAGATTTTCATTAGAATCTATCACATATATTATATATATTATATATTATATATGTTGTATATATTAAATTGAATCGATAAATGCTGCCATAATTTTTTTTTCATTTTCCGAAGTTGGGACCATGCACACTTTATTCCTCACATCAAAAACAACTTGTACGTAAAATTTGAGGTTGATCAGGAGCAGAGATTATTCGGAAGTATACCCCTAAATATCTCTAAGTATGAATTTTATGTTAATTGTATTTAAGTATTTAAGTAAATGCGTGGGCGAGGAGGGGGTTCCGTCTCTGCCCTTGCTTCCCCATTCCAAACAATTTTAATCTAACCCAAATCAATTATTATTTTTTGAATGAAAATTTGGATTTGATTAATATTTTGAGTGAATGGGAATATAGCAGAGGGCAAAACTATGCTCTTTTCTCGCTCATGCATTTATTTAAATATAACTAATATAAAACTTCTTCTCGTTCTTCAAATCAGAAAAATTTAGATTATTACATTTAATACTTGTTTTTATTGTACAATTTAATTGTTTATAACTTTTTAATAAACAATGTGCGACGGTTGAAACTTTTTGAATGTTATTCAGAATCATAATCTTATTTTTTGTCAAGGTCATTAGGAGCAAGTTTTCTAATATGCATATATTAAAAATTTTAGTATATAAAATTTTTTACATATAGTTATAATTTTAAAGCATAATAGCCATATATATATCTTTTTTTTTCAAACATTCTTCATTTTTTGTGTTGTTATAAACATATTTTGCAATATAATAATTATAAACATATTTTGGATAAATATAATTAAAAAAATGATAAAATAATTTTTTTTCGACTTCCATAAATTCGTCCTTGAAGAAGAATGTTAGCTTAAATTTTAAGCTTGAACTTAAAAACAAAATAATGGCTTTTAATACTTTCTGTTTAATATCTCTTGGTATTATTCACCTCTAATTATTTGACTCAATATGATAACTTTTAGCGATGGTCATCGAAGAATCGATATGGTATTGGTTTACCAGGAAGAAAACGAAGGAGTCATGACTGAAATAGAAGCTCGTCGGAGAGAACAGAGGCGGGTCTTTCAACAGAATCTTTTGAAAGAAGGTCTGCAACTGGAGCTGGAGCCAAAGGAGAATTCATTTGATGGAAAAACATATTTTCTAAAATTACATATACCTTGGAAAATAAAGGTGCAATATGCGGAAGTAATGGGTCTGAAACTACCCACAAAGAGATTCAAGACTATCCCTATGAAAACTTGGGTATGTTTCTTTTAAGCTAGTCACTACTCGTACTGTATTCCGTGTTTTAAATGTGATATCCGAATTGAAAGCAGGATACAGACGGTGCCAAAGAAACGTCGAAGTTCTTGGAGAGGTGGAAACGATGGGTCCAATGGATACGTAAAATACATACTTGGGATACGACAAAATATCCTGAGGAACCGTATTTTTACGACTATATAGATTCTGGCGATCTTGAAGAGAAGTAAGAGATATATTATATTATAATATTATATTAAATCTTATATAACATATATATAAGATGTTCCAAAACCATCAGATATTCTTTTAATAACAAATTCTTTGACCAATTTGGAGACAATTTTTCTTCTTTAGTTAATTTATAATAGAATTATATATATATATATATATATAATTGTTAAAACAATTAGTTACAAATATATGATGGAAAAAATTGAAAGCTTATAAGAAATGATGACTTGTTCTGATATTTTCATTAAGGAAAAATTTTCTTGGTCAAAGAAAATCCGTTATTCAAATAACATCTAATAATTTTGGGACACTCTGTGTAAAAACCTTGCAAAATAGAATGTTATTAAATTTTACTATTGAATTTAATATAATTTTAAAGATTTATTGTAAAAGAGAGAGATAATGCTTATACACCTGCTCAAAGATCATTGATTGTGATGCAAATATTGTTACGAACAAGATATGACGAGAACCATGAGAAATCTGGTATTCGTAGACTTCTAGCGGATGGAACGTATCTCGATTGTTTCTCACTGCATGAGGGTCCTTACAATAAACCTATGAGCAATGGAGAAATTCTCGATAGATATTTGTTGTATTTGATATGGGCAAGACCTTCGCAATGGTAATACAGGTATTTAAAGTACTTGACATAGCAGAGGTTAATTGTGCTTTTTTATATGCTCCCAGGTATAAGAAACAACCGTTATGGTTAATAAGACGATATTTCGGTGAAAAAGTTGCTCTTTATTTCGCATGGCTAGGATTTTATACAAAATGCTTATATGCGCCGGCAGTGGTGGGACTTTTGTGTTTTTTTTACGGCCTTGGAAGCATGGAAGGCAAGGACAACGTACCCAGCAAGGAGATTTGTGACTTTAACATAGCTGGTAAATTTCTTTGCGTATTGCATTTGCCTTGAATCTTGCATGATCAAAAAAGAACTGATACTCCATTACAATTTTAACGTCTTAATTAATATTTATAATTTTATGCAATTGCAACCTTTTAGGAAATATCACTCTATGTCCTCTTTGCGATAAAGTGTGTAGATATCAAAAACTCGGCGATTCCTGTATATTTTCGAAATTAACTTATTTGTTCGATAATCCCGCGACTGTCTTCTTCGCCATTTTTATGTCTTTCTGGGGTAAGATTCGAAGAAAGAGAAAACATTTTATTCTCCATTTCAGTATTCAGTATGTCTGTATATTTTAACATTAGTGTTTTAATATATGTATATATATATACATACATATATTAAAACATAAATAATTAAAACAATTATTTATTTTTTTTACACTATTTGATTCATCTTATTATTCTGTACATAAAAATATTACGATACAATTATCGAAAACTAAATAATTTTCGAGATATTTTATATTTTATACTAAAATATGTCAGATTA
>JBCEZV010000007.1:6600301-6632635 GCA_039654365.1 Cataglyphis livida
ATATATATACGTTTATATAGAACATATATAATATTATAATTTATTATTCAATGATATTTTATTATTCAAGATATTTTACTAAATATTAAAGGGTAAATAATATTTCTCATTAATTTTAAAAAAGTGTTACTTTTCATCTAATTAAAATTCTTGCAAACCAATGCGCGAAGTTGCGAATAACTATCAATCATAGTGTTCCGAGATTCGCGGAGAAAAGCCTCGTGGAAATCCGGATGAGAGGAAGTGCGGCGCGCCGCGCGTAAACGGAGCTTAACCGCATCGCGTAACGGAAGAAGGTGGAGGAGGAGGAGGAATAGGAGGAGGAAGAGTGGAAGGAGCGAGGAAGAGAGCGAGCGCGCGCGAGATCGGAAGGTGGATGGAGGGTGTAGAGAGAAATCTCGAGGCGAAACTTGCAAAAGTACATCGCGGCTCAAGAGGCCGGAAGTAATCACGTGAATTCCGCGCGCCGCGAGATCCGCGTTATCGCCGAGCGATTTCACGGCGTTTAGTGGCTGGCGACCGTTGTTCCGCGTGATGCGCGCCGAATTGAGGAGAAAAAAAAAAAAGCAAAAGAGAATTAAGAAAGAATTAGCTTGCCCCGCTGTAACAGTTCCGAGAAATATGCGACGAGACGGCTAAATCTGCAGTATCTTTTCGCATGATTTGACGTATCTGTGAAATCTTTAGTCGCGTCTATATTTTTCACGTAGGAAGATTCTTGTGGTTCACTTAGCATCTGTCTTCCTTTTCGATGAAAAGCGTAACATGGAATGTTTTTTTTGTTATTGTTTATAATTCAGCAAGCGTTGATGCTTCGAAAGTTTAAAAAAAAAAAAAAAGAAATTCTAAATTTTCTGATGAATCTGGAATGTATATCATATTTTATATTTAATTGGTTTTTTATTAAACTTATGAAAAACATTTTGTAAAGAAAATGTCACAAATTTATTAATAAAATAGGAATATTCTTCTACTTAATGTAGCATACATATTTTAACAAAATGTATGTACAATTTAATGTATATACATAAAAGGAATATTTAATTAAACATTTAATTATACAAAAAAGCATTTAACAAATGAAAAAAAAAAATGGAACATACAGAGAATCAAAACGTTTGACACAACGAATTTGGCAGAGAAAAAAAATGACAAGAAGAGACGTCGAAAAGGAGAGATACATACGATAATAAATGCTAGAAACTAGGAGAATGTTAGAAATGAATCGCGCAATAATCCTCATAGCCGACCTTTATCTATCCGTCGCTCTTCATTCGCCTCTCTCTCGTTCTCTCTATAGGAGCTGCTTATGTATTCCGGTATATGGCTGGTTGCACCGCCGCTAATGGAGTTTCCAATATTTTCCTTTCTGCATCGCCCGCGCTCTCCTCTTTGCCTGGTTTTACGCGCTTCCTCCTCCCCTCCTCTCTCTCTCTTTCTCTCTTGTTAGTCTTTCCCGGCGTCTGTTCGCTCGCTTGATCGATTCTCGAACTTCTTCCTACCTTTCGCTTGTCTCCCTTTAACGTTTGTCCGACATCACCCCCCTAGGTTGTGAGACCTGCCTTCGATGTTGTGTTTAACCCTTTGATACACTTTAGAGGTCAAAATCGGCCGGCTCATATAATTCTGTCGTAACACATGTACATCTCTTTAAGGATGTTAGTTTATTAAGAGCTTTATATCATTGCAAGGCTACTCTTTATTTTTTCAATATGCAATTTATAATAAAATGTCATCCGCAATACATTATATATTAAATATTATTTTACAATCAATTGATAAATTTTAATCATCAGTGCGATACAATTCTCTGATTATATATTAATATCTTGCCCAAAACTCGTCAAAATATCCTCATTTATACAGCTGATTCGTGAAAATAGCATTAGATTTAACATCGTTAAAGTGATACCATCGCTATATTACATTATATTGATCAAAGAGTTGGATAACATTGTGTGGAGAAATGTTAAAAAAAATATACGTGCAACCCCTTTGCATTCCCTGGCTACCGGTATCTATATCTCTAGGCGCGTACTAACAGTTTCGTTGTACCAGGCACAACCAGAGCACGGTCCATATTATACCGCTTAGCCTTTAATCCAACCCGGGGTCGACACCTCGTTTCTTTCCAGCCATTTAACATGGCTGGAAAGCGCCCGCTATATACCGGAACTCGTTCACCGTTGTTCCCCGCGCGTCATCGACGACCCAGTGAATGTATTAACTCTTTTGAATACAATTTTACACAACGCGGCGGAGATCGTCACGCTCCTAAATCGAATTATTCAAACGTTGTTAATCATTCAGCATCGGTTGAGTAAGCTGAACGAAGGAGGAAAATCACCTGTACTGCTCAATTTAACTTGGAATGTCGCATTAATTTTCGATCGCAGTTTATACCGTCATGGGGTCCATTATAATCCCATGACGCTTTCCCATTCCTATCGTGGCTACAATCATTATTTCCAAAATGATGTACATGTATGTATAAGTCGATATATAAATATGTATTAATATTTAAAATTTAATAATATTATATGATGACAAGGAAAAGTCATGCTTCTATTATAAATTTTATTTGACAGCATTTTATAAGTCAGCTGTGATTCTAACAAGATATAATCAAAATAGATATAAAAAAATGTCTTATAGAAAAAAAAAAAAAAATATATATATATATATGTCTCTCTCTCTCTCTCTCTCTCTCTCTATATATATATATATATATATATATATATATATATAAATTTAAGATATATAATAGCATCTTTTTTCTCATAACTCTCTTCGATGAACAATATAAACTCTACTTAAATATATTAGTAGAAATAAGGTAATGTTTCTTAAATGTTTTGCATTATTCTTCATTCTTTTTGTTCGCGTTTTAATGTATTTTACACATACACGCATATACACATATACATATATTATACATATATTTATGTGTGCGTATGTGTTTGGATGTGTATATACAGGATATTTTGTATTGCATTATTTTAAAGACATTTGCAATAACCTGACAAAAAAATATTGATATCACCCAAGCTACAATTTACAATAAATAATTACAATACAATTTTTTTTTGTAAAGAATGAGATTTGACTATGAGAGTTTTAAGATAAAATGATATTTCTTTTTTATAATATTGCATGTGAATGCATGTGCGCGTGTTTGTAAAATATATACATGTGTATGTATGAAACATTAAACAATAATTCACATATATACATGTATGTGTATGTATGAAACATTAAACGATAACTCACTATGAGAAATATTCTCACATGCGCGGGATGCAAAACCGATTTTTGGTACGGTATTAAGTATACCTGGCTGTCATCGTCTACTTGCAGCTTGTTATCATCCATGTTGATCTCTTCGAACTCCTTTCAAGATATGCAAAGGCAGATCGGAAGACTTTCAGCGGACAGTGTTCGAAATGTTGCCATATCGGATAACCTTTTTTTTCGCCTTATCGAGAATAACAACTTCAAACAATTACTCCATTAATTTGCACGTGACACAATTGAGAAGAATACTTTGTTTCTTAAGTGGATCATCCCGAGATTTGATACTTTTGCAAGGTTAATCAAGATATCCGACCAGCCGCCGCCAAAACACACTTTAGATGAGCTTCCACTATTGCGTCTGATGGTTGATCGCAAGAAAACGAACATCGATCAGTGTCGATAGCTCAGGATAGTTGCGATGATGACCTCGCGTCGGTTGGATAATCGTTTAATTATGAATGGGTCACGATTCAACCTCGCTCGAAGAAATACGATTGGTGGTCAGGGCCAATGTATTCCCGGGATAAGAAAAGATTTTACCGGCCACTGGGCTTTTGATTATGGCTTATGCTTACGGAGGTACAAGAGAAGAACCGAAGATTTTAAAGGAGCCTTGCCAATTTAATCGCCATGAGTATATTTTCATGCATCGAAACATAGTGTTGTATTTCTAATACCTTTTAATTTCGCATGTGTAAAATCTCACTGATCACTCAGATTCACGTTTAAATTGATTTCTTACACACTATCTGTGATTGATTTGTACTTTTGCTGTCATTTCTTTAGTTTGGATTTATTTAATATCTTTCAGTAATATATCCAGACATTTGTTAAAATTAAAGAAAAAAATATTTGCCGTCTTTTCTTTAAACTGTTCACGAATACAGAAATATCCAAAAGTAAAGTGATCAAGTTGTATGCCGAAGTAGCTTATGGCCTTTATTATGTCGGATTGCGTTAAAAAACACGTTCGTATAAACGAATTGTCCTCAATCGAACTGATACACAGTTCTTTCGCAACGGAAGTGTGACATATACTGACCAATGGATAGCGGAGCGATACTTACATATCACGCACATGTATCGTCCCATCAGTGTCTCTTATTTATGTGCTTATACACATTTACGAAGCTGCACACGCGTTGCGCGCGCGCGTATGTGTGTGTGTGTACATTACTTTTGCTAGGGGTGAAAATTTCGTCTCCCCTTTGCGCGGGATTGGAAGCACCCGAGTGGCGGAATGTCGAGGCTTTCGAAATTGCTATGGTTACCCAACGGACACAACATGTGTTACATATGTACGTCATGTTAAACGCATTACCGGCATTACTTCTTTTGAGCTTGAACTTGAAGAATATCGGCGGATATAAACGCGCATGATCTACGTAAGCTTCTTCGTCACGCATTGATAAGCCATTGACAAGCTAAGCTAAAGCTGAAAATACACTTATTACATGAGATTATTTTTTCATTGAAATAATCAAGGCATTTTGATCAACAATTGTATTAATTTCTGCTTTGAATTTACTTGAATAAACTTATATGTTACTTCTCCATCATGATCATATATTAATTTTTGTTGATACTGATTAACAGAATATATATATTAACAGAATATATAAAATAGAGGGAGGATCTTATTAATTCACTTATTTGTATATATATATATATATATATATATAAAGAATTTACTGAGATATATTCTATGCAAATGAAATTATCTTTGAGAATACTTTGAGAGAGTTTTAGACATATAAAGTATGTCAATGACAATTATTACAAATATATCATGACTATATATTTTATATTTAATCTTCATTATGACTTGATATATTATAATTTTGTAGAAGATATAAACCATCTGTTAATATAATAAATTATAAAAAAATAGAAAGAAGTATATTTTAAATTGTACTTTACTACATATCTATCTATAACATCAATCTAAGAAGAAGATGATAATATATATATAAACGTTGATTATATTGAGAATAAATTAATAAAAGATGATTAGAAATATTAAGTTTTAAGATGCTTAAAACATTTGATTTGATATTTATATGCTTATCAAATTTATTTATTGTTAAAATTTATTTATTTATTGTTAAGTGCTCATTTGATTTCTTTGTTAATAATAATTTGTTGGATTTCAATTTATTTTTTTTTAAGTTATTCATATTTATAGTCGTGCCAAGGAAATCATTGTCACAATTGAAATCAGTCTTGAAAAATGATACAATTCAATAAATGGATTTTGATAACCAATCTGATAATTGTGACATTATATCTATATTCAACTAAGAAATTTAGATAAAATTTATTTTAATACCAATTTGAATTATAGTTTTTATAATTTAGTAATTTATTTTAGAAAAAGCGAGAATAATGTACGTACAAGAGAAAGTTGAAGGAAAGGCGATTTTGCTAGAAATGCAAATAAGATTCAAAGAAATATAGTGAACAACATATATGTGTGTATTTTCTCTGCAACATGTAACAAAGAATAGTAAATAAAATTAAAAAAAATAATTAAACTTTTTTTCGTTTTATAAGTGGATTTTACTAAAGTTGATAAGAAAAAATAATATTGTACAAAGAACAATAAAAGCATAAGAACAAAGTTGGTAGAATTGATTGATCAAAAAAACTTATATAAAGAAACATATGAATAAACAATAGGATAATAAGAAAGTTTTAAATGAATCAATAAGAAAGAGCGACAAAATTGTCCATACTAGTTGAAGTTTTATTCTTAACATAAAATATATTTTTTCATAATTATATCTTAAATGTACCTGGTGCCATAAAATTCTGTTCTATTCATTAAACTTACTTTGTTAATAATTTTTTAATAAACAACGAGCAATGACTAAAATCTTTTGAAAGTTACTCAGAACCATGTTTTTGATAATATATATTTATAATAAACGACCAATCATTTTCAGATATGCTTTATTAGATTTGGTAATAATGAAGGTATAGGAAGAGGCTTTCGATGACTTTGACCTTGACATATGTTGTCAAGGTCATGAAGCATTCAAAAAATTTTAGCCTTTGATCATTGTTCATTAAAAAGTTATTAATAAATAAAGTTGACAATATAAATGTGTTTAACTTTATACTTTATGTGTTTAATTTTATATTTTGCATTTAACCAGGCAAATTTTATTTATATGATAAATATGCCGATAGAGGAAAGCAATCTCGATGACGTTGATATATGTTGTCAAGATCATGATTCTGAACAACATTCTAAAGGTTTTAGCCGTCACTCATTCTTTATTAAAAAGTTATTAACAAAAAAATTTGAAAATTGTATCGGTTTATGTTAATGTTAAAGAATATAATTCCTATATACATAAATATTGTATATGTGTGAACAAGAAAAAAGGCTTTATTTCATATCGCCCTGCTTCTGACGCAAAACGAGGGTTATAATTATACGATTTTACATGAATTTGTAACTTTCTGGGCAGAACGAGGTCCATTCCACATCGCCCTGTGCTTCGGACACGAAGCAAGATTTATAATGATACGATTTCACATTAGTTTGTAACTTTCTGTGAGAAGTGAGGTTCATCCCCTATGCTTTGGATGTGAAATAAGGTTTATAATTATGATTTCATATGAATTTACTTTCTGCGCGAAGCGAGGTTCTCTTTGTGCTTACAAAGCAAAATGAAATAATAGAAATATAAACATGGTTAGATATGTGTATTACATTTATATATACATATAACAATAATAAAAGCTTAAGCTGTAAAAATATTTCTTGTGTTTAATAGTTGAAGGATTCTTAATATATGAATATGCAATTTCACGGGATCTTTATTAAACTTACAATGGGCGATATAGGAAGGACCTTGCTTCATGCAGAAAGTTGCAAACCCATGTGAAATCGTATAATTATAAACCTCGTTTCAGAAGCACAGGGCGATATAGGATGGACTTTGCTCCGCGAAAAAAGTTGTAAACCCTTATAAAAACACATAATTCATCATGCTTTCTATCAATAATGAGTTTTATGTATTCATTAAATTAATCAACTATTTTCTGCTTTATAAACAAAAAACTGTTTAATAAATCAACGATTCACTGCTAATGACTTTCCTTCGTTCATACATGCACTATTTCCACATATATATTAGTTGTTTATGCCTTTCAATACTCAGACTAACTGCTTCATTTCTCAAACTTTTTTGTTAATAATTTTTTAATGAACAACATCCAATGGCTAAAATCTTTTGAATGTTGTTCAGAATCATACCTTGACAATATATGTCAAGGTCAAAGTCATGGAAAATGCCTCCCTTCATCTTCATTTTTACCTTAAATTTAAGAATTCTGAAAGATTTCATGCGCGCACTTTATCAAATTTGACGTAAATTTCCAAAAACGGATATATAAAGATATATTAATATATCAGCACGTTTACAAGAAGTTTGAAATAAAGATGACAACATTACATTTTAACGTCTTGTTAAATATTTAATCACTCATACACATACACGCACTCGCGCACACACTTACATACGCACACGCACACGCACACGCATACACACACACACACACAATCAACCAACTACTTCCTCTAATAGTTTGTAATTATCCCGTGAGGATATTCAAAGATGAATATCCGCCAAAAATTTAAGTAAATGTCTTCTCATAATGTACAATCAAGTTTTTGAAACATATTTACTAAGACATTTCGGATCCATGAGCGCGTGATGTGAATAAGAAAACCTGTGTATATTAAGGCTATGTCCTCTCCGAAAAAGTGTACTCTCAAAAATGTACGCTCCGAGAAAAATTTTACTCGATTTACCCGTTCCAAAATTTTTTTGAGCGTTTCTAATTGGTTCAGGCCATCAAATAAAATTTTTCTTAAAGAAGAAATTTTACACCGTTTTAGAACCTAGTCTAAGTCCGATTATAAAGAGACTCAGTGCAAAACAGTAATGAATAAAATCAGACAGTAAATATATCCAATTTAAAATATGGTATAATATGAGTTGCGGATAGAATTTTTTTTCTTCTATGTATGTTCCCATTTTAAAATAAAAGATTTCAAAAATTTTGATATTGGTGAAGTTCATCTTAATATAGATTAAAAAAAATAAATAAAAATGATGTAAAGTTCACACATTTGTTTCAAAAACTGTTCTCAAAAAATATTATTTTACTGCTTATTTTATTAATTAATCTTTATTGCTTTTTCTGTAAAAAGTAATAATTTCAAAAAACTGTGTTAATTAAATTAAAACTATGCATATTATAAAACTTAAATTTTGTATTATTATTTTTCAATATTAAAGATATATTAATAATAATATTAAAGATATTTTATTAAATAAAGTGTGTATTGTATGATTCGCATTTGATTCAAATATTTTTATACGTATATTTTAATATAATTATAGAACCAATTAAGTATATGAAGAAGAATTTCTGCAGACATAATATAAGTATCAATAAATATAATACAATTAAAGTAATTAAAAATAAAATGCAAATTGTGCAAATTAGAAACATCCTCATCATTTTATTTTACTCACAAAGCTTAAGCTCCTTAAAATAATATAAGTGGGTTGTCCAATTTGGCTTTTTCATAGAAAAAGATATTTCAAGTTTTATGAAAGTTACAGCATGTATAGATATTTTCCAAAAAATTCAAAATTTTATAAAATATGAATGCTTTTCAGCAATTTTCACTAAACTTAATACTAACACTAAATTTATTACTAACTATATTTTAATAATGCTCTATTGATGTAAACAAATTTATCCCAATATCTAAAAATTTGTAAAAGTTAGAGCGTGTACAAACATTTCTCAAAATTTAATTTTATAAAAATTTTTTCACCGATCCTTATCAAATTTGATATCAATCATTCTTTAATGATATCTTATTCATTTAAAATTTAGCCTGATATGTAAAAAATTACGGAAGTTAGAATTTTTTACAATGTATATTCGGCATACAAACACATACACATATACATACACATATACATACATACATATATGCACGCACGCACGCACGCTTGGATGCATGCATACACACGCACACGCAACATACATACATACATACATACATACAAATATTATTTTAAAATATGATTTTATGTTTTGAAACATTCTAAACACATTGACATTGAAAATTCGAAAAAAAAATTGTGATGAAAACAAAGCAATAATAAAATTTAATGCAAAAAACTAGGAATTTCTATAAAAATAAATAATAACATTTTGACTAATTTTTATAAAAAATTATTATTATTATCTGTATTGTAATAAAATATTAAAATGCAAATGTGTGAAAATAATTTCACATAGCAGTATCAGGTTTTTATAAAATAATGTACAAAATAATTAAATCTTAATTATATTTTATTATATTTGAAGTGATTACGTTCTATGTGCAGTAATAATTGTAAAAGTATTCCGCGCAATAATATTATAAATTGATGTAATTTATTTTGTATTTTTTTTATATATGTAAAACTGCTATTCTGAACTATATGCTAAAAAGAAGTTTTTATTTTTCTAATATATTAAAATATATGTATATATTAATGTATATAATGTGTATACGTTGTAACTATTAGGATTGTATTAAACGTAAACAGTTATATTCTTTTTTTTTTTATTTCGAAGGTCATTTAATTGACTAAGGTTCGGCATCTGAGACCCGTCAATTTCTTTAGAGCCATTGTACAAGCTAGTTTATGAGTGTCAGAATGAAAGTATTAAGCGTCGAAGAAAGAGTGTTTCTTAACAAACGCTTTTACAATACAAAAATTATACTAAGGCGTATTGTGAATTCCACAGTAAATTTGGTGGACACTAAAAAAGTGCCAAGCACAAAACTACACTCATTAATCTTTTTCCTTCTTCTTTCCATCTCTGGAATCGTGCCTTAGTTCCTACACATTATGCTGATTATCTAAGATTTTATTTATTTTGTAATATTTTTTGTGAATTATTGATAATTTTAATATGTATGACATTTTCATCAATCATCAGATATGATTTATTTATACCGTTACAACAACATAACAATTGATAACGTCAGAACATATTTTGAAGAAAATTCAAATTCCTTGATTTGGAAAGCTGCTCGGGCATGGAATTGAAGTTAGAAACTCTCCGAAGGATTATGAGAAAGACTGTTGGATTAATAAAGAAATTTTACTTTATGCAAGATAGTGCAACCCTACGCCATATTTGCGATGATTTTTGAATCGGTACATAAAGTGGCAATAGAGATATTGGATTAGGAATATCTGAAATTTGCTTATAGAAGTCTAAAATAGCCTCATTACTTACTCTGATTTAAAATGATTTCTTCTTGAGTTATCTCAAAAACAAATGTTACGTACAACCTCGAAAAATAGATAGATAGCATTAGATTCGAAAATGCATTTGCATTATATTGAACAAAGTATTTCAAAGTTTTCGAAAACGATTGCAGTTATTTGCCGATTCCGATGGATAATATTTTGAAAACATGTACTATTATTTCATTATTAGTTCATGCGCGCAAGTTAATTTTTGCCCCCTTTTTATAATGTGTATTTAAATTATTAAAATATTATATATTCTTTTTCATACTTATAGTAATAAAAATTGACAAATTTCCTTTACAAAATGGCTTCCCATTTATTATGTTGGACCTACTTGTTGCAAAATAATAATTTACTTTCAACAAATTTTTATATAGTCAACCTATAATAGTTAATCTATATATATTTTAGCATAATTTAGTATAATTATACTATATAATAATTTTATATGTATGTGTGTATGTATGTGACAATGTGTACAATGCTCTCCCTTATCGTGCTTTTATTTAATTTTAACTATTACAGATATATCACCGTGTAGAATATATGACTGTAAAATAAGATATTGAGGCCTTCACAAGCTGGAATAAAATATATCTTATTTTTTGTATACATATATCCTACTTATTGTATTTATCATTTTTATTATATATAATATTTTAGATGTATTGTGTTATTTTCTCTTTCATACCGCAGCAAAACACTCTATAGATGCAAACAATCTACCGACTGTCAAATAAAGATTTTCGATCGTCTTTGTAACAGAAACAATATTATTTTCTGTATATGCAATGGAGCTACATACCACTGAACGTTATATCCAGAAAATGAATTGAAAGCGGTAAATCTTTTGATAAAATCTTTAAAGTGCATCGCAAAATGCTTCTTTATTAATAAACTTTAGCATTATTTTGTTATGCAAATTTATTGATTTTTACATTTAATGTAATAGTTTGAGTCTTCATGCATGCAGTTTTGCAAATACGTTTCTTACGCGGTAGCAAATACGTGATGATTATGATTCGTTATAGTTTGATCCATATAGTATTCGTCTTTGGATGATGCAATCTGAAACATCAAAGATCAATCTAATGTTTCACTCTGATAACACAGTTAAGAAAAATAACTTTTATAGACACAAGAAAGAAGATGATCAATTTTTAATGTTTTGAACGCTAAATACGCTTGTGACTCTCACATTATTGTATCACATCATCCAGAAATTTGCGGTTAGAGTTATAAGAAAGATATATATGCCAATTAATTTTTATTTTTAATTTAATTATTTTACAGCATTATAAGTATCCTTTGTGACATGTTGAAGAAATTTTGTTTGAATCAATAAAATATGTTATTATAACTTCAAATGTTTAAAAAAAATTTATTATAAAAAACACATACACATATTATGATTAGAGACAGACGGATTAAATATAGAAGCAAATTAAGAAAATGAATAAGAATTTGAAGATATATTAAGTATTTTTTATTATTTTTTTTAAACTTAAAAGTTTTCCAGATTAAAACAATTCTCATATAAAAATTAATTTATTGAAAACAGTAAAATAAAAAAAAATTGAATTCTTTAAATTTTGAAATTGTTTATATTACTAATTTTGCTTTTACATTAATTTTGAAATCGTCAATTATGACGATTCAAACTCAGCAGTCTGAAAAATTCACAAATTTGAGGAAAAGCATTAAAAAATGTTTGATAGATCCTCAATGAGGATCTAAATCATAACTTTATCGTAATAAAAATGCTATATTTAGTTATAAAAATTTAAAATATATATTAAAATAATCTTTTTTGCAATCGCAAATTTCCTAAAATTATGACGTAATAAAGAAATTTATAGATCGGAGTCATATTAAATATCAAAAATAATTACGAGAAATAGTAGTTATCGTCTTTTTTATTTTATCAAGATAGATGATTTTCATCGTTCTTAATGAACAGTATTGCCACGTAATGAAATCATGTAATATAAGGAAACATCCGTATTCCTATATGTATAATATATTTTATAGGTGTTAACGAGTTCTCAGTCAAGTCATTGAAAGAAGATTTAATAATAAAACAAACTTACTCGAAACAGATTTGGGCTCACCGAGATTACTCCAAATGTTATTAAACAGAACATCATTGTTTCACAAGTATATAGCAAGTGTTTGGACAATCTTTAAAAATAAAAAATTGTTAATACGCCTATATAACGCATGCACATATTATCGAATTTATACAAACTTCATAGCTTGTTGAATATTCACAGCACAAATTAAATCCTTGAATATTAAAATGTTTATTTTGAGGTTAATATTTTGTCGAATCTCATTGTACGTTCAATACGATAACTATAAATATAAGTTTATGTTACAATTATACACAAGCATTTATCAAATATATTGTTGTCGGCTAATTTAAATTGTTTTATTGGAGATAATAACAAATTATCCAAATATTGATGGCTATTTTTGCGTTCACCTGCGGATACCTGGCAATTTCAAACATTCCGCAAACATGTAGAAAATACGTAAGAAAAATTGTTACTATTACTAATGCTCATTTCGATGGAAAATGCCGCAATGGTATGCAGCAATATCAAATAAAATACTTCTCTTGATCGATCAAATGCTCTCATAATATGCAAGTGATGTGACTTCGATGCATTAGTCCGAAAAATATGACAGATCAAAAGGACGCAACAATAAAAACTGATATGCTGATAACAGCAACTACTAAAAAAGTGTTAGGAAAAAACAATTGTCATTTAAATTTGTTCTAAATGTATAAATTTTAAATTTGTTTATGCATTACTTTACATTTATGTGCATATGTATCCCCATAAAGAAATTATATATTTATATAATTCTGAATTTATGAGAAAAGAGAAAAATGAGATATAAAAGTGTGTGCGTGCGCGCGCGCGTGTGTGTGTGTGCGCGTGCGTATGCAGAAGTTGCAAATAAGAATAATGCAGTTTTCTACTTGTAACTTTCTTCACAAGCAGAATTTCTTACACGCTTTTACAGTCATATGGATTTATTTTATATTAGAAATATAGTTTTAATTATTAATTATGTATATACTTTGTGTGCAATAATTAAAAAAATTTTAATATTTTATTCAAAGCTATACAAATTGATATCACTGTCGAAGCTTATAAGAAGCTACTTAAATTATAACAATAACAATAATAACAATAATAATAAATGTTAATAACAATAAATGCTGCGCTTTTTAAGTTATGCGTATCTAGCGACTTGTTGCTAATGCGCGAGCAATAAGTAGTGATGAACTGCGAAATCTAGCTGAAAATTATAAGTCAAGAACAGTACTGGTATAGAAAATAAATAAATTGCATCCGCATAAAAATTAGTAAGTCAGTTACAAGTTAGTTATAATAATAGTTGTAAGACAAGAGATAGAATGTAAGTTACATAAGATAAGTTAGTACGCATAAAAGGAATAAAATTGAGAAAAATTTACGATACGATTTTACAATTTCTATAATCTCAAAGGAAATCAATAATAAATAGATGTACGCAGAGAAATTACTACAATTTCAAAATTAATTTTCCGATTTTTAAAAGTTAAATCTTGACAATTCTTATGTATTAAGAAAAAAGTGTAATTATACTTGCAACTTTCAAAAGATTATCTTACTTGTAAGTACAATGATACAATGGTATTTGGTATTACATCCATATTTGTCTGTAATAGCAATTTTATTTTCGTCTTTTAACTCATTATATGTATGCAATAGTTGCTCTAATAAATCCTTAACCTGTTGTTTTAATAACTTTATATAGCAGTTCTTGTATATACTACTTATATATGCCACAGAACATTAGAGTAAAAACTTATTCGATAAGAATGTTTATCATGTCAGATGAATAAACTATCAACTTATAAAGTTATTGTTATATCAAGAGACACGGTAGTGTCTCACGCTAAGTATAGCGAGGCACGTGTATTTATACGCGAGCCAGTCAGTTGCAAGTACCTCATAATTACGGTTCTCAGTAACGGCTGGGCCGATCGAATTTTTAATAAGCTTAATGGATAGATTGGGTGTTAATTATTTAAAAAAAACGTCTTTATTTTTGCTCACTCTCTTGATTTATAATCAGAGATATTATGACGCAAAGTTCCACATGTGAAAATTTTTAGAAACGTCCACGTTATTATCATCAATCGACAAATATATATATATATATATAATATAATATAATATAATATAATATAATATAATATATAATATAATATAAAATGTCCATTTGTTGCTTTCGTCGAAAGATTGTGCTAGCGTTGTTCTGAGTTATATTAGCAACGCAATTAGCGATTGATTGATTGAAAAATACTATGGTAACTGCATCTAAACTAATGGCCTACATTTGTGCAAGTCTGAATTAAATCTGACCATAGTGCGTGTTCCTTTTTATTGGTCAAAACAAAGTTTAGAAAAACATGGCAGAACCAATAGAAATTGTTAGGAAAAACAATAATTTAAAAAGAAATGAAATAAGAAAATTACAAACATTACATTTATTTAAATAAAATCACTTTACATTTATTTAAATAAAATTACGAACAACTTGTACTTTTTTATAACCTCTTAAGTTAAAGAATAAAAAGAAATTTACTAAAATAACAATAATATAACTATATTTAATATAATATTCTAAAATAATAATATACAATATTATAAAAAATATAAATTATATAATAAAAATTAAAACTTTTAAATTTCTTAATATTTAATTATAGAATGGCCAATGTTTTGCTATTGTATATTGATTTGGTTATTATATATATATATATAGTCTGTATACATTAAAAGTATAGAAAATAAAACACTACCAGCTGTCCAAACACAACTACTTCTATCTGCTATCCATTGTAAATCCACATTAGATGTAGATGTGGCGGCTGCTTTTTCAGCTGGTGGTAACATAGGATAACATTTTTCCAAGACAGCAGGACAGCAAGCATCAATCACATCAATAACAGATTGATCATCTTCAGGTCCACCTGAGAATGATATAAAAAATGTATACACTTACATTGCAATGCATTTTGTAGATTTAATTTGGGTCAATATAGTTACCTAAAGTCTTCATTAAAAGCTTAACTTCGCGAAGAATATGAACAGCCAATCTTCGAGGATAAAGACGACAATTGCAGAGCATAACCAATGCAAATCCTTCTACTAGATAGAATATATTTGACACAGGTTCTACTTTCTGTATAAATAAAAAATAACATTGGTATGTATTTTATGCACGTTTTTTTTTTTACAAATGCTATAAAGAACTAAAAAAATTAGTGCAAACCTGGCCTGATTCACACTTCTTGATGCCAACATCTACTCGTACATTCACCCGTGTATTATCTACCGATTGTTCCTTAGATCTTATACTAGGACTTGTCAGAGCGTTCTTCCAACTGGTCAGCAGTTGCAACAGCATCCTTGAGCCGTTGTCGACAAGTTGTGGGAATGTATCTTGCACGTCCCTAGCTAGGAATTGCGTAAATCCGAGCACGACGTCCTGTCGCCAATCGGGAAAATCTAATACTAAGGTTTGCAAACTTTGATATGCCAACGCACGTAATTCCTCGTCCATGTGTACCGTCAAACGAGACAGTAAATCAACTAATTCTGCACCAGTCATTCCATCAGGAATCAGTCGTGGAACAGCGGCAACACAGGTTCGAAAGAGGTCTATTCGCGGCTTGCGCTCCCCGGTAATCATCTCATCCGGTTCCTTATTCATATTTTGAGTGCTGGTCATCATGAGAGGCCTGCCATAATGAACATCTAACGCACGCAAGATATCAACAAAAACTCGGCGTACATGTGGAAAATACGAAGACATTCCTATGCTTCGTGCAGTATCTTCTGTCAGCATCTAAATTATAAAAACATATTAAATTGCAACTATGTCATGTTTAATAAATGCATAAATATTATATATATCACAATTACACATATATACTTTATTTAAGAATGTCTTCTTAACACGCATGGTGTTTCCACTTGGTAGTACACCCATAGTACGCGGCATTGGCGGTTCTCCCTCCTTCTGCTGCAAACTATCGGCTACGACGAGGAATGCTCGAAGTCCGATGCTCATACGTTCGGGAGTTAAAATTATTTTTATTGGTCGCCCGACAGACAGCAAGTCGAACACTATTTCACGCATCGCAAAGTCTAGTCTCTCTTGCGCAATAAACTGAATAATCTTCACAAAAATATTCAGCGGAGTATCTCGCGGTACTACCGCTTTTGATCCTTTAGGAAACAGAGAATTCACTATGCTCTGCAGTCTGCTTTGCGTAGCCGAATTGCTTTCACATTTTATTCGTATCATATAGACCCAGAGTAGACGATATAATGCCTCTGTAATATGAATACAAAAGATATATATATATATTTCTATTTTTTAGGAAAATAATACATATAAAATTTTTAATCATACCTAATGCAACGCGACACATCTTTGGATCACGATTCTTCAAGTGAGACAAACACATAGCTAAAAAGTAATGCCAATTTTGTAAAAAGAACGTTTTTTGGCTAACACAGAGCAAGCAAGTTACTAATGGAAAAAGTGCTAATCTGTGCTTGGACTTCGTACACATGTCTAATGTTGTTGAATACAACATTTCCACAAAGTTTTTCAGACATGGTACATTCACTTCATTTTTCACAGCAGCAGCGACTGGAACGAGTATTTCAACGAAAAGACCAGCTAAAGCATGTTTAACATCTTTGTCTTTTACTTCTAAAAAGTATTGAGCACATTCTTGCATAAATTGAAATGATGCTTCAAATTCTTCTATTGGTACCATTTTGACTCGGAAAAATTTCATCCCCATCAATAGAGAAATAATACTCTGTGTAGTATGAGGACCTGGCTCTTTAGCTCGTAATTCTTTCAGTTCAACCATAAAACGTTTTCTCACTGACATAAATCTGGATTGCGCCAAAACTCCAATTACTTCGGCGTAAAGATCAGCAATAATATGTATATTAGCTGCATTTGGTTCGTTTTGTATGCCTTCTCTGTACTTGAAATGTTTAAAAGCAATATTTTCGATATAAGTTACTAAATCTTCATGTCCAGGATGAAATGGTAATTGGCGTAATACTTCAATCAGCATTAAACAAAATATAAATTCAACAGCAAGGTCTCTACGCTCTTGCAAGAGATCCGCTTCGCTTCTTTCAACTGTTTCTACACTTCCCGATACTATTGTATACATAATGCTAAAATATAATATATTTATTAATATATACTTATAAGAGATATTCATTTTTAATTTCTTTACCTTTTTCCTTTTTGGTCTTCCTTTCCAGCAGCAGGTTTTTTATGATCACCACCTTGATCTACAAGTTGACGTTCGTACCAATTGAAGAGTGCTTTCAATATTGACGGTAAACAGTGCTCGGCAACAGAACCGAAAGCCGATAAAAGTTGATCAAATTGTGCATCTTCTCCCCTTTGCAATACTTTTGATAATTGTTTTTCCTGGAAATTAAGTATTCAAACAGTGTTATTTAATAGTTTAATAGTTTAATAGTTGTTTCAATCACTTACATGTTCTGTCATAACAGCTTCCATCTTCTTTTCCGCCTGTGAAGTAAATTCTGCAAACAGGATACGCATCACATATTCTCCAGGTCTTAAATCCATGTCTCCTATTTGCTGCGGCTTCACTGTTTCCTTCTGAGCACCCCAAGGTAATACGACAGTTATTGCACTAACTCTACTCGAACTTGATTCTAAAAAATAGTATAATTATTCATATATATATATATGTATGTATGTATGTTGTATGTATGTATATGTACTTTAATATATTATTGTTAAAATTTAAAAACTTACCATTACCAGATACCGAGGTACTTGCAGTATAAATGCTGACAGCATCACTGCTTTCTCCTTGCGTAGTTCCATGAACTGTAAGCAGCTCTTGCATAGGTTCAAATGTGGTTTGCGATGTTGATTCCACTGCTCCCTCATGTAATCCTTCGCTATGTGTTGCTCTTAGTTCTAAGGCTTCTGCAAAAGCAATATGTGCCCCTGAATGTTTCTACTTATTTGTAAATCCACTTTCATCATATATATTTTAAGCTACTTTAATATACTGTTATATTTAAAAAAATATATACAAAGCATTTTTTAAATTTCTTTTATATCTCAATATAAATTGTATTAATTTTAAAAGACCATTAAATATTATATCTAATTATATATTAATATTTGTGATAAATAATTATCTAGTATAAAAATATTTCCTCAATTTAATAAAACAATGTCGCATAACAAAAAATAGATTAAAAAATAAAGCCCCTTTATTATATAACATAACATAGATATCTATAACAACCATTAACTCTATTATATCTTGATATCAAGTTGTGCATATGTATACAAATCATGAATAAAATGTAACTTACCTGTCTGGGATTCATTTCCCGCATTCGGTTGTGTCTCTGCACCTGTAGAAAATAATTCATAAATTCATTAGTTCAGTTTCGAAATTTATTATTATATAGAACATTTGAATAACCAACCTTCAGTCATGTTGCTGATTTTTGCCTTCTCCTCAGGCAACCTTATATGTTGAATACTACCACCGTATAATTACATCTGTAATTTATTAGCTTTATTATGAAATAATATCAACATAAAGCACTGTAGACACAAAGTGACATTTATTCTTCATAAGAATAAAAACAAAAAGAAAGTTATTTATTTCATTCTACGCATGTTATGTCATTGAATAACTGATTTATGTAAATAAAATCTTATCTTACAGATATATAAATGTACATATTACGTATAATTAATTAGATACATTCAACAGGAATCCTTAGTTAAACTGGTAGCACAATTTATAGACCGTGTAACGTAACGTTTATCTTAAACATCATATTGGAGAAGTATCTCACGGCACAAATTACATTCCGAATAATGACGCAGGTCAGCTATTTAATTAATACACAGCGTCGAAAACACAGAATCCGGGATCCGTCAAATCGTATAAATCACAAAGAGACGTAAAATTGCAAAGACACTCACTGTGAATTCGCGCGGAACTGTTACTGTGACGTTTCGTCAACGCCGACTGATCTCGTATCCATTCGTACATATAACGAAATAATTTATCGTAAAAAAAGGAAGATTCAACGCATTGTTCGACGAAAGTCCGGCTCGATTCGTATTTGCTATTCCGTATCAACTTTCAGCTTTTCTCCACCTCACTATTCCGTCTTTTTCGAAGAGTACGATTTTTTTTCTCATACTGTTCTCACCATCTATTAGTAAGCTACCACTAGATAGCGTTGAACATGTCTTCTAACTTGTCAAATGTATCAACAGAGTTTCTCGCGCCACAATAATTTTAATAATTGACAAATTGATGAATCAAGTGATTATTCAATGAATTAAATATAATATTTTGCGAAAATACTTGGATAACGTTAAACATTTGACGTTACAGTGTAGTTAAGAGCTATATATCTTAAAAAATTTATATTACATATATGCAAATTTATATTATATATATATATACCTTATATATATATATATAGCCTATGTTTGTGTGTGTATGTGTGTGTGTATATATATAGGGTAAAATAATACTCGTAAAAAAATGCACTTCATTGAAATAAATAATACTATATAAACGTCCCGCGCGCGTGCACGGAATATAAGATTAAGTTAAAGATGTACTATGATATTAAACATTGAACATGTCATATTTATTTTTACGCAGAAATCTATTTTTATATGATATGAATATACGTGGGTACAAATCAGAGTAGCACATTTTCCCATAAAGTTTCGGATTGCGAAATATAGAAAAAATGTTTTCTATTATCTACATATATTTTTTTTATACATATCAGGAATTAATTAAACATTGGATAAATATTTACATTGCATATTACATGCAGAAATTTCCAGCAAAATTGTTTAAGTTCGTATATAATTGATAAATGATGTACGAAATAATGAAACATAAGGCGTTACATAAAGGCGTTACATTTATATATTTCTATTTAAATATTCATATATATATATATATATATATATATATATATATATACATATACAAATATACAAATATACAAATATTCATATATATATATATATACATAAGCTTATCAGGGACAGCCAACAACTCGATTGCAACCGATCTCACAAAATAATATCGTGAGACACTTACTCTGAACTTTCAAATCCATTGATTATATTTTGGTACACTGTATACACACACATACAAAATAGATTGTTCAATTATTATTAAATAATAGTTAGTAAAATTAGAATTTTTTAATTTTTTTTTAATTTATTATATTATTGGTTTAGATAAGTTAATAAAAGTTCATGAACCATGGTTTATAAAATAAAAATACGAGCCGATTTGAGCAACGTCAATAAATCGCAAAATATTGTTACTTTAAAGGAGGCAATAATCGTTCTTGATTGTATTACGCTCATGAAGTTGAAGCTTATAATAACGATAATGACTTTTTCGTTTTTCAGTACCACGCTATCCAAGTGAGACGCGTTTTGCAATTATATGACTCGCAATGATAACAAAACTGGCTAGGAACGCTTTTTCAGGTGCATTGATCGTTCATCGGAAAATCGCGGACATGGAACGGTTACGCAGTCGCAAAACGTGGCAGTCTATCTCAAGGTCATCACTTATCCAATACGCGACATTCGAGTCCCCGATCTCGGGGCCGACCTCTAATGAGCCCGAGTTGATAACATCGGCATGTGGTCTGCCGTATATTTTTACGAATTATGTATATTGAATCACAGTATGTATTATGTATTATGTATTACAGAAAATTTTATTTAAATCTCTTCGCACTTATCACGCGGCTTCCTCATCTCATCTCAGATAGATTTATATCGGTTTAATGAATAGCTGAACATGTTGAAAAATTCTTAATTATACAAAAAAGCTTATTTTTTAATCATTGGTATAAAGCTAATAATTACATGAGAAAATAAACGCACATCATATTATTTTCTAAAATCTTATGTAGATATAATTCGGTTAATTTTAATAAAATTATTTATATTAGAGAGTAAAATATTTCTTACTTTGTATAATTTCTATTTTGCATACATTGTGCAATATAATCTCTCAAATTCTTAAAGATTGAAATATTGTCAATGATGGTAAAGTTTTTGAGACTAAAAATCTAATTAGTTGAAGAAAAATATATAATCATTTATCTGACAACATTATAATTACTTACTATATATACTTTCTCATTCCATGTTCTTTTTCATCCAGAATGTGGTATTTATTTCACAATATATTGATAAAAATAATTTGATTTGATGAATTATTTGATGCTAATAATAAGGTGAAAATGTGCAAGATATACATCCGATCATTGTTAGATATCCTAAGGACTGCTAACGAGACTGTAATAGACAATACAAGTATAAATTAATGGCAACATATTGTTTTTTCAATTAATTTTATTTAGATCAATTTAATTTTGTTTTATTTGTAAATTATTTTTTATTTGTCAAAAAATGCTATCTTTAAAAATTAGTAAGTCACAATAGATGCTAACCTTCAACATTTAATTAAAACTAAAAATGGACTCTAAATTCATTTACACTTGAAGCGTCTTTTCTATCTCAATCGGTTAGTAGATTCTATTCTAAATTTAATTGTAAGGTCAATGTCAAGTATAATTCGAATTGTATCAAGGTGTTACGTTCAAATCAAGCTCGAACTGAAAGATCAAAGTAATCGCATCTATTCATGATTTGTTCTCCAACGCATACAGAGAGAAAATGTATCGCTATTGATGATATGTGCACAAAGGAACGCTTCGTAATCGATATCGACACAAGCGTAGTACACTACATGAGTACATAAGCGAGAGACAGCTGATTTTAGCATCGCCCATTCCGTTCGCGCGCGCACGCTTTTCTCACAAATGTATAAATACACTCTGCTTTTTTGACGTTACCCCATTGAACTCTGGCGCGATCCTCCGCAACGCGATGGCTGTAAGCCAGGATTACGCAAGAGATACGTCCCGTTGACCTCCTTCTTCGGGGAGAATTGACCTTGCATTTCGTTTTTGTTCTTGACAGGAACGCGCAAGCTCATTCGCGGTCACTTTAAAGAACTAAAGTACCATCGGCTTGTGTCCTGAAAATAGGTGAAGACTCGAGATACTCTTACAACTTCACGCAATCACGTGGTCATAATTGGTTAACATTTATAAATTGGCAACAATGAACCGATATAAATTCAAATTTTTAAAATTTTGCTAATCAATAAATAGAAAATAAATATTAAATTTAATTTTTTTAATGTAATATCTAAAGTCTATATATTATCTCAAAGAACACACACACGTGTATGTGTGTAAAAGTTGTACTAAAATTTTTACTTTAATAGTTGTCTAATAATGTACTACTTAGATTAGGCAAAATTAACGTTTATAATTAACTTTAATTAAGAATGCGAGAGAAGCCATCACCAAGGATTACTTGTTATAACTGCTAAGACTGCTAGTTTTTATTAGCCCTTTCAATTGATATATTTCATTCATTAGATTAATCTTCAAATGTTCATCGTAATCTCGTTACATTGTATTATAAAATATTCTTTCTTCATACACACACACACACACACACACTTATACACACTTTTAATAATATTTTATTAATCGAAAGAAACAATTGAAGAAGCGATAAATTGTGATTATATTATGCGCATTCCAAAGTTAATTTTCCCGCCATCGGAGGAAGTTCAAAATTTCGAATACCCGCGACGGATCACGGCCGCGATAGGCCGGTTACGGCCGGACAGGACGTCGTCGTTGTCGTCTCGCGGCGCGAGAAGAGGCAGGCTTTCGAACGCGAAATTTGCGCGGGTCGCGAAAGATCGGGCGGACGTGAAAGGTAACGCGGCATATCGCCAAAAGATCGACCGTGAAAAAAAATAAAGGTTGCGAATTCGGGCGGAAGCCCGGCCCGAGTGTCACGACGGCGTGTGTCACGGTCCCGAGACACCGCAGGTACGCGACCCGCGATGACGTGCGCTAGCGATTTCGTAGTTGCGCAGATTGATACACGTGACATGCGCGGCTATTCTTAGCGAAGGCTCCCGTCCCGTTCGCTCATGACGAGCGATCTCTGCCTCGCTCACTCGTTGTCCGGCGCGCGTCCGAAACACTTAGACATCGGGAGTCTCTCCTCTCTCTCTCTATCCTTTACGTTACCCGTATTTCATTGACACACACGCACCCAACACCTCACGATGTCTGGTCTCGCGGATCCCGTGGCGTTCGCAAAGGATTTCCTCGCTGGCGGTGTGGCCGCGGCGATTTCCAAAACCGCCGTCGCACCCATCGAGCGAGTCAAATTGTTGCTGCAGGTACAGCACATCTCCAAGCAGATAGCCGAGGATAAGCGTTACAAGGGTAAGTTTATGTGTCTATGTATATATATATATATATATCTCTCTTTTTTTTCTTGTCCCATGTCTAAGAGAATCATGCGAAAAGTACTGGCCGCGTCTCACGTAGACGGTAACGACACGAGAATAATGCGAGAGGGACGGGCATACCGCGTGAAATTGTCCCCAGAAAACCCGATACCGTTAAAGCGGCGCGTGGCGGAATGGCATGAATGGCAGCCCCATGGAACATGTGACAGTAGCCAGTAATCTCGAACGTGCCATTGTTCCCAGGGTGTGCAAACCTGCAAACGCGAGCAGGTTACAGCATGACTCGATAGAGGAAGGAAGAGATATGGCCATTATGTAATGCCGTTAGAGGTAGTAACGGATGCCTCGTATGTCCCGTGCCGCGATAGTCTCGCGAGAATATATATCGCATCAAGAAATTCCACGCATTTATATAACAAAGGTCGAACACAAATTTCGGCAACTTACATTACATAACTTACGTCGGCCACGCCGAGGCCGATCGCATATAGAGACTCTTCATTCTCACGATGGATCGATATTTCAATAAAACGCATCGTTCAGAGCCAGATGGCAGCGCGTGGCTTCTCCTTCGTTCTCTTAACAGTCTTAACCCCGATCGATGACGGTGCGGTCCAACATGGCCGCCTTTTCGTCGACCACGAGACCGGATTTTTCTGTCTACTTCCACGCGTCACGAATTTATGCCGTCCATTAAGATCTTAAGCTGATTCATTCGCATCAAGCAGGAAACATGTTATCGAGACGGTCCCGTCTCGATTTATAAAAAAAAAATGCTTAGAAAAATGTCATCTAAAATCGGCAGTTTAAAATTTAATCGGTACTTAAAACAATTATTGAATGAAATTGCTCGATGGAAAAAACCATAACTAAAACTACTTACCGATTCGCCGCAATCTTTTTGATTGTTATATGTATATAGCTAAAATGTGGTTATTCATAAATTTTTAGTGCCAGTAAAATTGTATTAAATTTGAATATTATATAAAAAAATCTTTCTTGCATACATTCTTATTTTCCAATCTCTGAAACATTTAAATAATGTTAAAAATTAAAATATAAATTTCATATATGTATATATTTATTTTTACATTATATCTTACATATGTATATATATATATATATATAAAATATATATATATATATATAATTTAATATTTATACAAACATAATGCTCTAAATGTTTATTAGAAAACATTAAAAATCTAATGTATTAATAATATTTATGCATATATATAAGCTGGTGATGCAAGCTAATATGACACAATTGTATAAAAAAATAATTTCTTACAAATAAAGGCATGTCATAATATAATGTATGGCATTGTAAATAACAAATTGTGATTTTTGTGAATTTGTATTATAAATGAGAAATTTTCTGAAATTGTTAATGAAATTTTATGCATCGAATAAAAATGAAACAAATCAGCAGTTTATTATCATCTAAATTATTAATGTCAGGCAACCATATGTGTACATATGTATGCCGGTGCCGATGCCGGTCGTAGATTCTGGCGCCTTGCGCGATACGTCGAGAACTATAATTGAGATTTTATCGACGCGCTAAACGGCCAACTTTTGGTGCAACACGTGCCGGAGTTTGCATAGTGTCATGATGCGGCAGGCGAACCCCGGATGGCTTTCTAATCGAACAACGATCTAGAGACGTTAACAATCGCGATCGCAAATTATGCCTTAATCGAAGGGCTTTATCTGTGAATAAGTAATCTAATTAATAAGTAAGTCTAATTTTCGGTCTATATTTATGTTACAGACAAAACAACGGCATCAATTTTTTCATCAAGAAACGCAATGACTATCAAAAATTCTTGGAGACAGCAACGTCCTATTTGTAAGTTGTTTCTTAACTTTTGGCACATATGTTTAAATTATATATCAAATATATTTCTCGTTTAAACTATTGAAAATTTAATAAATCTTTTACACAAGTTTTTAATTTTTCTAAGATTAAAAATATCTTAACAATTACATCTATATTAAAAGTTTAAAGTTTATTTAGAATTAAGTAAAGAATATATTGCATTGTTAAATAAAATTTTTAAAATTATAAATATATTTTAAATAATCAAATTTTTATATAATTTTTAATTTACATTTTTTTATGCTTCTTGTGTTATTCAAAAAGAAATTTTTAATACAAAAACTTCTTCATTATTTTTATTATATTTCCTATCTATGCTATTATTATATCGAGAGATAGAATTTAGGATAATGAATATGAATACCAAATCTAAATAAAAAATAATTTATATAAAAATTTAATATTAAAGTAACAGATATTAATATATATTATTCTTTGACAATTTTTTAAAAACTTTTCTGATATGAAATTGTCGAGAAAAAGCACGGTTGCGCGGCGACGAAGCCGAGATTAATTTCCACTAACGCGCTCGTTGAAAACCCTGTCGATACTTGCGAGATTTCTCTTGCTGCGGAAACGGCAGTGCATCTTCATCTGCCGTTGCACGGCACGCATTAGCAAGTTTTTCGACGATGCGGTGGCGCGATAAATCATAGTCGGGACTCCAGTTGAGAGACGACGGATGAAAAATGATGTTCCGGCAAACGAACGCGTTACCGTGGTCAGAGCAATGCTGAAATCGTGCTCGGACTAAGGACTTGTTCGCACAAAAGCGAGCAGAATTTGCTGTTTCCAACTGTCATTTGAATCCGTTTCCGTTTTCTGAGATTTTGACAACTTTTATCTAAAAGAAAATTATTATTTTGAATTGTGTGCGTATATATTATATAAAGGATGTCTGCAAATCTGCATATCCAAACTGAAGAGGTGCTGAATTCAGCACAAAACAAGAAACTTTTTTATTTCGCACTTTGGTTAAATCGCAAAAATAGAGCTTCTGTAAGTCAAAATTTAATAAAAATGAAATATTGCTATTTTTATTAAATTCAAGTATTAAAAAATTACATTTTATAATAATCCAAAACGTAATACGTATTGTTTGAATAATGATTTTTATACCTTTAAAATGCCGAATAAAAAAGTTTTTTGTTTTAACGCTGAATTTATTTTATTTTGGATGTGTAGATCTAGGGTATCCTCTATAAAGACATTTTGGAAAAAATTTTTCTTTTCCAAATAATTAACAGAAAATTATCAAATACAATTTATTTTTTGAATAATCTAATGATAAGAATGTCTAATGGTAACCGGAAACAGTTGTTACATTTTTACAAATAGATAAGTATTTTAAATATTTATTATAAATTAAATTAATTTAATGTTTAGTTTGTGTTAAGTAATCATAACTTATAATATAAATTATTTTTTTAAGCGTAAAATATTAGCGTGTTATTTTTTTTTTCAGAAGAAATATAAAATTACATTTAATAATTTTGAAATAAAAATAATAAATTATTTTTGTTTAAATTGATTATAAATTGATAAATATTAATTTGATTTTTGATAAAATATTCTTTAAGACTGATCAGATTATCTTCAATTTGAGCACTTTTAAATAACAAATGATTTATCCGAAGTTGCCGTAATATCTCACATACGTCGTAGACATAGCATAAGATATTGTAGCTATCGACAGCAGTTGATTGGCAGCATAGATGTTATGGTTTCAAACTACTGACGTTTCGTGATTGGAATGCTATAGATGTACAGATTGTACATTTGCAATCTATGTCATATTCGATTAATATGATATTTAGTCGTCAAAGATCTACGAAAACAAAGGAATATCCTAATAATTACAATTAAAAAAACAGTATCTTAAAAATAATATTGTCATTTTAACAATACATTATAAAAGTAATAAAAAATTTATAATTAATTTTTTTTCAGCTAAAATTGTATGATTATAAATTGTATGAATTTATAGATTAATATTGTTAGACACACTTTTCAAAATAAATTTAATTATTTAAAAAAAATCTACGTTACACAAACATACATGTGTGTATGCATTTATATATAAATACATTTACATATAAATAATTTGAAACAATTATTTATATATAATAGATATTTTGAATCAAATATATTTGAAATTAGAAGTGGCTTTGAAGAGACTTTGAGTAATAATTTTTTACTTTTTAAATGCATTTTAATATACATATTGTAAAATATAAAAATCACAATATCTATAAATAATATTGATTGTTTTTATGTAAATTATTATAAAGTTCATCCACATAAAAAGTGCTAAACGATTGAGATGATAAACCTTGCATAATGAGCAATTCATAATTCAGATTCCCGTTATCAAAACAGTTTCTGCGGTGATTAAAGGTACTTTCTACGATATTCGTAGGACTTATATAAAGCAAAGTCTTATGCGTACGATGAAATCATACCACGTATACTCTCGGCGCGCACGTGAGATATCGAGAGTGGAACAAGAAAATCCACTTGGAAAACAGCCCACTGAACTTATCCCATTGCCGCGAAGCGTGTCTCTCATGTATTAGTTGCCACGCTATAACACACGCGTGCTTGGCGGTATCGATATACGGGAGTTGAAAGAGCTGAAATATCCAACTTGCTTACGGCGTTTAATAAGACGTGTTACCATGAGCATTATCTTGTGCTCGATTAAAAAAATGTTATATTTTAGATTTCCAAGATTTACGCATGCTATTTTAGCCATGGATTTGTACAGAGAGATTTAATCAAATTTTATATATTTAAAGTTATATTAATTTTTTTTATGTTATAATAAACACATAACTCTCTCACTATATTTCTCTCTCTCTCTCTCTCTCTCTCTCTGAGTGATTAAAAAAAGTAATGAATGATAGAAAAAGTTGATTATACATTAATTATGTATCTTTTACGTAAAGCAATAAATTATATAAAAAATATATAGAAAACATTTTTAATTATTTTAAGCATGAAATAAACATTTTGCAGAATTTAATAATTTTTCATGTACAATAGATGATATTTATTTCGAGTTTTATTCAATTATGTTATTTAATGCAGTCTGATAAAAATAATTCAATTTAGAAAATTATATTGCTATTTGTGATTGTTTAACGGATTACTAAACACAGATTATTAAACTGATTATATATGATGTTCTTCAATAAACTATGTATGTAATGTATTCAACACGTACTTAGCAAACGCGAATATACAATATATAAGATGTTCGTATATATAGAGTTTGGTTTAGTCCTGTTAACTGGAAATTTAAGGGAGAGCTAAGCTGCTTCAAGAGAACAGGGTGTGGCGTCGCCAAGATTTGAATTTAAGTTTTACTAGGGATTTTCGAAAGGAGGGAAATGCGAAAGGAGAGAGGGTGTGAGCGGGCCTTGAAGTTTTAAAAGGGTTTAGGTGAACTTCCAAGAGCCTTTCCGGAGGAAATTCCACCATCTTTGAAGATCTGCTTTGCGTGGGCTGCATTCTTATTCATAAACGTGAAATATTGTAAAAGACTCACGGCGTAACCGTGCGATGAGAAGAATTTTTTAACAATACTTGCTTCTTTTCTCGATATAGAAAGAGAAGTTAAAACAGAGAGTCTTTAATTACAAACAATAAGCGAAATTTGACATAAAGCGCATTGCATCTAGTTTCAATCATAACAATTTGCAAACTTTCAAGAAACAGCAAATCTTTTAGTATGTGCGCTTTAAACAATTTAGAGAAAAAAAGGTAATTATTTTGTAGACATGTATTTTTAACACATATAGATTTTAATATATATTATTTGTTATTATTAAATAATATTTATAACATTTGAAATATCAGTTACGTGCTTTCATTGTTTATTTTTCTTATCTATCTGATGAACAAAATTTATGCAAAATTTAAAATGTTATTGATTAGAATTAATTAAAAATATTTTTGTTGTATAAATATATATTCTTTCTAATTTGTATTATTTATTAAATTGCAGATAAAAAAGTTCACGATACTAAATTATAAATTTTATTAAAATTTTAAATTTTATTATATCGAAAACATATTGTTATTACATACTAAATATTTTATATTATTTGAGTTGTTTACTTTTAAATTTGATTTCAATTTTTTTCTAAACTGTAAAGTAATAATTATGTAAATAAATAAGTTTTTAATTACGACTTAATAATCCTGACTTAAAAAATTTCGCGATTAAATTAAATAATATTCTATTATCGATTTTATTCGATTTAATAAATAACCGATTTAACGATAAAAAGAAAGTGAGACTCTTAAAATTAAATAGGTAAGATCTATCAATGACGCTAAAAAAATCCAAATTGAAAGTGAAGGAAGGACGAATGAAACGGATCGGAATAACGAGGAATAATCATTAAGGTTTCATTGAAAAATCCAATTATCAATGCAAGACTAGTTCTTCGAGAGTATCTATTACCTTTAATAAGAACTTCTCCCACGATCGTCAAGCATATAATTGTTAATTAAGAAAGTAGAATGAGCTTTAAAGTCGCTAATTTTTTTTTCAAGAATCCAAAAAAGCGGAAAAAAATGAAAAGAACACAGACGGAAACATTTATTATCACTTGTAATTTGACGATAATTGAAGAAAAATTGTAAAAGTTAGAATTTAAAAATATGATATAAATTTTTATATTATATTTAACTGAAAATATACTAGACTTGAAGAGAGATATGGAATATATTTTTAATAAATTATCAATTTTAATAAATTTCTTTCTAATTGGAGTTTATAAATTACAAATAAAAAACAATTTTTTAAATTCTTTACTTAATTATATTTCAACATTTATTATAAATTCATTTATTAGAATTTTTTTTTAATTTATCAAAATTAATGAATCAATTTACAATATCAATATTTATTAAAGATGTTACTTTTTTAGTTACATGACTTGATTATAGATAAAAGAAACTTCATTATATGTTCTTAAATTATGCAAACAATTCGTGATTATCTCTGACAACATAAATTTTATTAAATTATATGATTAAAGGAATTTTTTTGTACTACTCACATTTGTTGATATTAAAAATATCAATATGTAAAACAATTATTGAATATAACAAAATTTTTTTCTATCTCTCTCTCTCTCTCTCTTTCTCTCTTTCGAGAGTACCAATAGCTCAATCTCTTGGCACAACTGCATTGTAAAAATTCTTTTATCATTCTCAAGTAAAGAAAAGTAAATAATTTAAAGATAAACTAGCAGGTTTGATTCTAAGCATTTGCATATATTGGTTTATGCTTGAGTAGCGTGGCTTTCCATAAATTGAAATTATCCGCTTGACTTAATTTTACGCATTGTATCCAGGACGTAAGGCATATTCTTCGCTACGATTTCATCCTTCTAAGAGAGGATCCGCCTCTTTCACGTTCGCTCACAAGCGGACTTAATTCACTGCTCACTCATGCCGAAATAGGCTCCATCTCGGTGTCACGCCTTTTTGTAATTAACATTGAAGACTTGCTTGATGAGATCCTGCTTTTATGCAAGTGGATCTTTTATTTTCACACGTTTAGCACATTTTTTACTTTACCTATTTTAATTGACCTTTTATCGTTGCAGTCTAATTTAATTGTAATTATGTACTTTCAACAATACGATGATACATTAGCTTTATCATTCAATCTTCAATTAAAAATTTTATTGTGCAAAAATGGAAGTTACAATAATAATTACTTTGTAGGAAATTCTTGTAAAACATATTAAATTTTAGCTGGAAATTCTTTCATACTTCTTTCAACTTTTTATCTTTTAAGCGCATTAATGAAAGTTCAGCGAAATAAGAAGAAAGTAAAAAAAAAAAAAAAATGTCTTTATGAACTATATGTGTTTATAAACTATGCACGCAATGTGTATAAAAAGTGTATTGAATAAAATGCTGTTCATGTTCTCTTTTCAAATACAATTGACTTGCTCTTGTTTCGCGGATTTGCACACTTGTATTTTTCTCTCTAAGACTGTACCTTACCTATTCACGTCTCTGCCCTTTATTAGGTGCAAATCCTCCTTCGCAACTCTACGAAGTAACCGTCCTTAGGTGCAAATTCTCTTTCGGAACACTACAAAGTAATTGTACGAAAAGTTTTTCTCTTTTCCTCGTACAAAATACACAACACATACACACATTTATATATATATATATATATATATATATATATATATATATAACACATCACTCAATAAGTCTCCGGTCTGACACATATATGACAACATTGTTGACAGACCCACGTGATT
>JBCEZV010000007.1:6633076-6664345 GCA_039654365.1 Cataglyphis livida
TGACAGACCCACGTGATTTCTAAAAAAAATTTGTTTTTCTTAGTTAGACCGGAGACTTATTGAGTGATGTGTTACATTATTTATGAAATGACCTTTGCATCGACTCTTTGTCACTGGAGGCAACTCAAAGAATCCTATATTTTAAAATTCTACTTTTTTAACTTTCATCCACAACAGAAAAGATATATTATATATTACATAATTCTACAAAAAATAACTTTTTTTTTTGCGCACAAAAAGAAATTATTTATCATATGGTAATCATGAATATCTTATTAATCATAATCGATACTGATTTTTTTGTGGACAAAATCTTAATAATATATATAACTTTCATTGCAGTAAAGTATTTGCATTTTTAAATGATTACAGTAAGTTTTCTCTAACACATTGTACATAGCTATAAAATACACTCATTAAAATAGTTTATATTTTCTTTTGCAACTCCAATCGCAAATTTCTCAAAATTTTGATGTGCTGGAGAAATTTGGAATCATATTTAGTGCAAAAAAGAGAATCAAAAATAGGTATTCCTTTTTTTGTTACATTATTGTGCTATAATATATTATATTTTATTATTCGCTTATTTTTTAATATTCGCAAAAATAAACTTATCTACCGATATTATTTTTTAAGTTTTCAACCGACGACGCTTGCTACTTTACTACGATCGATATTTTAATCGTGATCGCGTATATGATGATTCCTTTTTTTTATTCACCGTGCGTCATTGCGCCTTATCCTCGTTATTCTCGCATTCCAATCTGGTGACGCCCATTTTGCCATGACGTATGGTCGTTTTCCAATAATGACATCGCGCCTCTTCAACGCAACTTTCTGGCCGGAGAGCCACCGGAAGCATCGTAGCGGAAATCTCTTTACCACGCCAACACTTTAACACTTTGACGGTTTCAACTCTTCTCCCTTTTCTCTTTCCTTTTTCAGTTGTTTCCGTCTGAAATTCCAGTCTCATTCTCTTGGTTTCCCGCTCCATTCGGTCAAATTCTTCGCTAACGGTGATTTTACCGTAACGATACACCAACTGTTAATTGGCGAAATAATTAATTAGCAACCGCGCTCATGGAAACAATGTCATAATTGATTGAATAGACAAGAGGAAGAAAATTTAATGTAATAATGAACTACATATGTATCTTTGTAATTACATATTTTAAAATTTAATAAGAATATTCATATTTCCGAGTTATAAAGATCTAACATTTGACCAATATACGAGAAAACATGTCATACCTCGTGTACTGCATTTTTCTGAAACTATACGTCGAGAATAACAGAAGACGGATAGCTAGGATCACTCGAGAAGCAAGGTGCTAACGTAATGTGCTTTATACATGAAATTTACGAAGATAGATTATTTCTTGTTTACAAGGGTTAATAGAAAGTCTACGCAGTTACACTAGCTTCGTGATATACAGGGTGTCTCATTTAATTCTTATACCTTAAATAACTCCGTTACTTTTACATATACAATCTTTTAGGCTAATGTTAGTATCCGAGGAAACATCGATAATAATAAACATCGAACACCGACATTTCGGAAATTATCTAATATAGGAGAAATTTTTCATTATTTCTTGTATATATGTAATATCTCGAGAGTTGTTATATAATTTGGAACATAAGGTTATCTGAAGGTCATGTTATTATAAGTGATTGAATTTCCTTTGAAATCAGTTAAAACATCACTTATCTAAAACCATATGATTTCAGATTAAAAAAAAATCAATGACTTTGAAATAACATTCAAGATGACCTTCATACGACTTTTTAATTTCACCATCGTGTTTCCCCCTTAGATTTATACAACTTCTTCTTTTATCATTTTTTTTGTATACATATATAAAACTAACGGAGTTATTTGAGGTGTAAGAGTTAAATGAAACACTCTGTACATTCCTCTTTTTCTTCAAAAAATTATTAATCTTTTTTAGAAGAATTGTATTTATTTTATAAAATATACACGATTAACAAATTTTATTTATACAATTATTTTTCTAATGCAAAATATTTCCTCTACCTAAATTAGAAAACATTTAATTTTTTAAGAAATTAATAATTTTTTTATTATAATAATAATTAATTAATTAATTTAATATAATATTTCTGTCATAAGGGCAACATTTGTAACATATGATATATGAGGAATCGATTCGAATGAGCGAAATTGGTTGCGATAGTTACTTCCGGCCGACAAGACAAATCGCGAAAGACATATCTCCGATCGGAGAGGAAGGCTTACTGGCGGTATGAATGGCTACTTCTGGCAAATGGGAACTTAACAGCGTCACGGGCGATCTCGATGTCACCAAACGGACGGTAGAGAATGCGGAGAGTCGTGCGCGTCTTCAGATAAGGCCAAGCAACTCGAGGCTGTCGCGTGAAAATAACCGACAGTATGCGCAAGCTCTGCATCATCAAGCGGACGATTTGTACCAACGGTAAGGTAATCAATATCTATTTAATGATATTAAGTAGATGGAACGGTATTATAATCTTACGTTCAGCTTCATATAACTTTTGATTACCTCAGTTAATTTGACGCGAGCGTGACGCTAGTCTCGAGAGTCCACGTTGAATAATTCCAGGGTGAATATCGCTATTTTTAAGGTTAGGTTAGGTCATAAAAAAGAAAGAAGAAAGAAAAAAGGAGATAATTAACAGGTTAATGCATCGAAAGTGCATTAACCCCTTAATTATCTCCTTTTTTCTTTCTTCTTTTTTATGATTAGAACTTAAATTAATCGTTTTCCTAATAATATTAACGTGCCGTTGTATAAAAGGATGCTCAATTGTATCGGATTATGAATGCATGTAACAATAAGAGAGAGAAGCCTATTGTGCCGCTTGACGTTTGTAATTTTCAACTGGAAATTTGATCTGGATGCATGAATCCTATTATCTTAGTTATGTCAAAAATGTCAATATTTTAAACGGATGCAGATTGATCGACATGTACATATGCAGAATGAAAAAGTTTCTCTGTAAAGAGTTGGAGAATTTTCTATTTTAAATATTACATTAGAATATATCTCAAGTGCATTTGAATAAATTGAAAGCGTTCATTCAATTAATATTTTTAGTTAAAATAAAAATTTCTTTTCCTTTGATTAGATATTCATGTTATATTTCGTTTTATTACATTTTCGTTAACTGCAAAAGCTTTTATCGGATTATGTGAAAGATTATAGAAAGGCGAATTTATTATTGACAAAACGCCCCGCTATTATAATTTTGCCGTGTCAAACATTTCAAATTTAAAATTTATTAAAAAAAATAACCTATCATTATTGTCACTAAAATATAAGCGTTTTGGCCGTTGCGAGAAATAGGTCGTCGGGAATATCGGAAATGTTGCCAATACATTATTTCTTTGAAAGAACATTCGATGAGAATATCGCTTTCCAAACAGCCGATATTTTTTTTTTTGCGGATAGCCGTGAACATTTTAATTCAACAAATAAAATACGTAAATACCTTTCCTCCCTCTTCCTAATAAAAAAATCCTCAAGTAATTTGCAATTTAATTCCATTGTCAATAAGACAACATTTTTTTTATAATCTTACAATTGTGAATGCTGTAATTGTGTTTTTTTTTACACAGAAAATTCATCACGATTTTTAAATAAAAAATTATATTATTAAGTGTTTTTATTAAATTATTATATATACAGGGTGTTCCATAATTCGTGGATCACCTGTGGTATAAAATGTCAAAGTGGGTAAGAAAGTCCTTTACCATTTTACGATTTTCCTAATAATTATTGAGATATTCATTAGAAAAGATCAGCCAATCCGCACCTTATACAAGCGCGCGTCGAGAAGAGACGTCCTACTATAATGCGATATTAGGCGCGCGGCAAAGCGGTGGGAGGGACGCTCTATGAAGGCTACGTACAAGCGAGTAGAACACTCTTCTCACCGCTTCACCGCACGCCTAATATGGCATTACAGTAGGACGTCTCTTCTCGTCGCGCGCTTGTATAAGGCGCGGATTGGCCGATCTTTTTTAATGAATATCTCAATAATTATTAGAAAAATCGTAAAATGGTAAAGGACTTTCCTACTCACTTTGACATCCTTTATATGCACACGACAGGTGATCCGCGAAATATGGGACACCCTATATATATATCTCGCTCGCTCGTCCTCTTACTCGCTCACTCACTTACTTATTCTTATCTTGTAGAGATTTGATTCTTCATAAATAAAATGTTTACACAAATAATTGCTGCACGCGAAATGTTTTTTATCGACACTTGTATTGATGTTGCAGAATTGATAAAGAATGGCGGCTAATGAGATTGTTTATGAGAATGCTTCCTAATTAATTAAATTTTCATATATTAGAGTTATTAATATTTAACTTATACTATACTATACTATACTAACTTATACTATATTAATTGTTTTTGAGAGTTACGAAGAAGGGAAAGTTAAGAAAAAAATTAGTAGTTCTTTAAGGTGGATTTAGGAGAGTGACTTCACTTGGACACGGTGCAAATGGACATGTCTCAAATGGACACGAGAATTTGCATAGTGTTCAATTGGACGCAGTGCATTTGGACACAGTAATTTTGGACACAGTAGCTTTTGAACATGTAAAAAAATACATATTGTTTACTTGGGCACCGCTTACTTCGACATTGTTCATTTAGACACCGTTCGTTTGGACACAGAAATACGCGCACCGTTCACTTGGACACCGTTTGTTTACCCACCATTCATTTGAACACCGTTCATTTGCCCACCGTTCTTTTGGACACTGTTTATTTGCCCACCGTTCGTTTGAACACTATTCATTTGCCCACCTTTCATTTGGACACCGTTCATTTACCCACCGTTCATTTGCCCATTGTTCGTTTATACCGCTTGTATGCAGGCACGCACGCACACATACACAAACACACACACACACACGGGGGGGGGTGCAAGGGGGGCCTTTGGCTCCCCTCCTGCACCCGCCCAGCCGATAGGCAAGGTGAATCACTTAACAACTTACAAAGTACATGCTACATTGTGTGTGTCAAATAAACGGTATCCAAACGAACGGTGGACAAATGAACGGGTGGGCAAATAAATGGTGTCCAAACGAACAGTGGGCAAATGAATGGTGTCCAAATGAACGGTGCGCGTCTTTCTGTGTCCAAACGAACGGTGTCCAAATAAACGGTGTCCAAATGAGCGGTGTCCAAGTAATCGATGTATTTTCCTACGTGTCCAAAAGCTACTGCATCCAAAATTACTGTGTCCAAATGCAATTGAACCATGTGCAAAATCTCCTGTCCATTTGTAACGTGTCCATTTGCACCGTGTCCAATTGTACTGTGTCCAAGTGCGCCGCTCTCGATTTAGGAAAGAAATTTGTTGAAGAGGAAAATAAGGTTAGAAGTAGCATAATTTTGAATACAAACAGTGAGCACACTGGAACGATTACTGACCAAAGAATATTATTAAAGTATCAGCCTCAAGGAAGTAATAATACAAAGAGTTTGAAAGATAATGTTAAAGTAAAAAAAATAATAGATATAAATGAACAAGAATTTGATAATTTCATGTCTGAGTATAGGAAAACTATAGGACATCTCGAAAGAAAAAGAAAAGTAAATCAAGATTTAGAAAGTGATGCTGTAAAGAAAATAGGAAAAAAAACTGCTAAACAAGTTACTTTCAAAAAAGAAGCAGTAATAAGAAAGAAGAATAAAGAAGAAAATAACATAATAGACATGGATATTTGTTTTATAGAAGAAGAAACAAAAAATGAAGCTTTTGGATATATCGCTAAAGATACAAACTTTGAAACTGTTGCCAAGAATAACAATTGTGACGGATTAATTATAGGTTAATTGAGGAAAATAAGAATATTAAAAATGTTAAAAAATTAGTAAAAGTTCAAGGCAGTTTATTATTCGAAGGAAAGGATACAGATAAGAAAAAGATACTACAAATAAGAAAAGAGAACAGTTTTGCGGCAAGTCATAGAGGTGACTTGTTTATCACAGCTAAACTTAATTCGAATAAATGCTCTACAAAAGGAGATAGCAATTTTCTAAGAATTATAGATAAAGTCTTGAAAACAAAAATAAAACCAATAAAAGTAGTAAAATCAGGCTTTAATGATGTAGATTTATATTATGATAATATGATTAAGGCTAATAAATGCTTGGATTTTTATAAAGGTATCCCACGAGAAGAATAAGTTATAGAACAGTTATATAATGGAAAGATTTACAAAAAGAAAAGGAGTTATTTCTGATTGGGACTTGTCATTACAGAATTTGGCGAAGCATTAGATGATAAAAATAAGATTATATATGCAGAGTTTATAAAGAAACGGGTATATAATAGTGAGACAAAGGTATATGATTGAAAAAATACAAGTAATATTGTTGTTACATTTGAAGGAAATGAGTTACCAGTTCAATTAAGTTTGTTTGATAGTTTGACTTCTGTAAGAGTAATACCTTATATTTCGGTGGTTAAGCAATGTTATAAATATTACAAATATGCTCATATCAAGCAATTTTGCAAAAAAGAATATAGCTTATGTGTTATTTGTGGTAAGGAATCTCATGGTAATTGTGATAATAAATAATTGTGTCAATTGCGGAAAACATAAAGTTAATTTTAAAGGCTGCTCAATATGAGTATAATAGAAATATTCAATATTTATGTGCTAAGAATTGTATTTCAACTTATAAAGCAAAAAAAGTATTATCAAGTAGAAATAAAATATATAAGAATCCATGGCTACATTTGGAAGACTAGCCGAATTTATCAGAAATTAAAAGAATGGGTAATATTTCAGATTTCACTATAAACAGGAATAAAAAGGAAAAAGATATCATGAACAGGAATAAGAGGGAAGAAGAGATCACAATAATTAATCACGGATCTCAGGAAGAAATAGAGATAAACAATAAAATTTAAAAAAGTAGGAATAATTATATAAAAACAGGATATAGAAATAATATTTATTACAAACAATTCAACAATCGAGAGCAAAAGATATCCAAAGATAAAAGAGAAATAGGGTTAATAGAAGGAGAAAAAAAATTCAGAGTAAATTAAATATTAGTCAATTACTAGAACATTTAGATATTCTTTATGATCAGAAATGGTCTGACAAAGAAATTGAAGAGAATCTAATTGTAATAAAATAGTATGCGTTAAAAAGAGGAATTTAAAAATAAAACAAAGTATAGAAAGGTAACCTTAGAAAGAAACACTGAAGAACCTAAATTTAATGAAGATTAATATTCTTAATTGGAATATAAGAGATAAAGTGAAAGATCTGGATTATGTAATTGAATTAAAAAATTTGATATAGTCGGTTTAACGGAAACTAAAGCTAGTTATAAAGACAACATGAAATTTTTAGGATATTCAGTCTATAGAAATGATATGGATTACATGGTAGAACAAATGGATCAGGTAGAGTTGCATTATTAATAAGAAATTCAATAGTACATTCACAAATTATTAATTTACAAAAAATTTCTATAAATTTAGATAGGAATAGATATTCACGGCATAAATAAGAATACTAAAATTATATTAGTGTATAGAAAACCAGGTTATACTGAAAAAAAAAATACTTGGAAGAAACTTTTAGATAAATTTTCTAATAATTCTATTATTATGATGGATGATTTTAATGCTCATAACACTTCTTGAAATTGCTACAATTTGAAAAAAAATGGATCCATATTAGCAGAAGAATGTAATGAATGTGGATTATATCTAGTGAATTCAGATACTTTAACTAGAATAGGAGAAAGTGGAATTCATCAAACTTAGATCTGATGTTTTGTAGGGACGATTTAAAATATAAAGGTAATGAATGAGCTTAGTTCTCCGCGGATTCAAGAAAGAAAATTCTACATTGAACAAAATGAAATGGATAAAAATGAAAGATTAAACAATGATATTATTAGTGAAGAAGTTATAAGAGTTATTAATAGTTGCAAAAAAAAAATTCCATACCAGATTTAGACGGAATTGAGTATGAAATGTTGAGAAGACTTCCTAAAGAGTACATCAATATTATAACAGATATATTTAATCAAATTTTTAAAAAGCTATCTTACTTGCTTACTTACTTGATTGCTTGCTTACTTACTTATTTGCTTACTTACTTACTTGCTTACTTACTTGATTAATGGAGAAAATATTAAGTCATTTTTATAGACAAACCTGGAAAAGAAAAAGTTAGACTAATATCTCTATCGTCTTGTATGGGTAAAATTTTAGAAAGAATAATTACTGAAAGATTAAATTGGTAGACCGAAAAACAGAGAAAAAATAAATAAAAAACAAAATGGATTCAGAAGAGACAAATCCTGTATGGAAAATTTGTTATATTTGGTACAATTAGTTTCAGATGTTAAATTGGTAAGTTTAATAATATTAATATTATGGCTGCATTTCTAGATGTATCGTCAGCATATGATAATGTTTTATACTATCCATAATATATAAATTAATTCAAGAAAATTTTCCTATTTTATTAATCAAATATATTGAATCATGGATGTCAAGTAGAAAAGTAAAGTATTGGATGCAGAGAGAATAGAAATAAGAAATGTTTATAAAGGTTTACCACAAAGTGCAGTATTAAGTCTTATTTTATATGACTTATATAATATTATGCAAAACATTCCGGATAATATTAAACAAATTCAGTTTGCAGATAATATTGCAATTTATGTACAAGAAGATCATCAAAGGAAAAGAAGCAATTGAAGAAGTTATAAAAAGTTTAGGTACAAATTTGAAATTTCTTGGCTTAAAACTTCAACCTAAAAAAAAACAGTAATAGTGGATTTTATCAAAAATGGACATATTCCAAGAGATATTGAAATAAATATTCTAGATAATTTAGTACACTTACAAAAAGAAGCTAAATTTCTTGGATTATGGTTAGACAACAAATTAAAATTTGAAAAGCAATGTCAATATATATAAGAAAATAAAAGAAAAAGCTGTAAAAGTCAATGAATTTCTTAGATACTGTAATGGTATCACCAAAAGTATGGAAGTTAATACTGCTCTTATGCTCTATAAAAGTTTAATAAGATCCACAATTGATTATGGTTCATATTTTATTCTCAAGATAAATACAATAGTTTGAAAATTAAAAGAGTCCAATTCTTAAGATTAAGAACGGCCTTAGGACTAAGGAATAGCACGTTTAACAATGTTTTATTAGGTGAAACAAAAGTTATGTCGATCAAAGATAGAGCAACATATCTGGCAAGAAATTTTATGGTTAAGATTATGGCTTACGGTGATGAAGATTTGAAAAACAATATTGAATGTCTTAGTAGTAAAAAATTAATTCAGAGAACACGTAATTCAAGGAAAAAACTCATGATTATCTCAGAAGCGTGGATTAGAGTAAAGAAAGACAGCGAAAAAGTTAGGAGCAGAAGAAGTTATGGAGTTTTTCATTTAGATTATTGGGTTATAACAAAAACACTTGATATTGATTTATGTACTAGTGTCGTGTTGATATATTATCGAATTTAATGAAGAATAACTCTTAGAAGAAGTGAAAAAAACTTTTAATTTGGAAGAAAAGACAACGGAAATATTTACGGACGGCTCAAGATCAGAAGATAGCTTATCTACAAGTTTTTATATTCCTGAATTAGAAATGGGCTTTATGATGAGCCTTAATAAAGAATGTTTTAGTTTTTACTACAAAAGCATGCGCTATTGCCAAGGCTTTACAATACATGATAAAACAATCTTGGAAGAAGAACATTATAATATATACAGATTCTTTAAGTGTTCTAAAATCTTTATTATATAATAAAATAAATGCATGTACAAACACATATGTTTTAGAAATTAAACAAAGATACTTTGAATTACAAGGAATTTACGGTAGAAAAGGTAAGAAAATAGTTTTTTGTTGGATACTAGCCCACTAAGGTATAACAGGTAATGAAAAAGCTGATGAACTAGCGAAAGAAGCAGCAAAGGATGTATTCAACGAAGAATTAGAGGTTCCTGTAAGGAATTTTAAAAGAAGATATAAAGATGAAATGTTTAAGAAAATTAACAAAGATATAAAAAATTAAGAAAGATATAAAGGTATTCACTATTTTACAACATTCTTCAATGAGAATGAACGTAAGCCCTAGTTTTATGGAATTAATGGACCTAGAAAGTTCATATCTTGGATTAACAGACTAGGCTCCAACCATTATAATTTGAATGAATCTCTTGCGAGAAAAGGTTATATTGAATTCGCTAGATGTAGCTGCGGATATAAAAAGGAGGACAACCATTTTGTTTTCCAGTGTAGTTTATATGATGATATTAGAATTAACCTCAACGTCAATTATGAATTAGATAAAATAGGTGCAAGTAGAACTGATTGCATTTGAATTTGGTTAAAAAAAGAAGAATTAAAAACTTTAAAGTTAATATATAATTTCATTATGAAAACAGAAAGAATAATCTAATTTTCAAGAAGAAATAAAAGAAAAGTCTAGATGTAAATGTGTACGCAATAACTCTCATATAGTTGGAAGCACTCTTTATTACTTATTACTTTTATTAAAAAAAAAGTATTGATGTTGCATCGACATTTTTACATTTTTACATTCACGCACTTAATTGATGAATTAGACAATTATTAACGATTATAATGATCACAACCGATTACCGATTATTCACAATGAATCACTACCGATTATTAACTTAATCAATTAAAGAAACGCGTTAAATACACAACATACGTTACTTGATGAGAAGATCGCGCGACGACAACAAGCAGGTTACGTTAGTACTAGCGCTGCCGATTGCCGAACTGTGAATGTGCGTCAGCAAATAGCTGATCAAATGCTGTAGCAGGGTGATTTAGAACAACCGTTCGACTTTAACAGATCGTATTTCCGAATGATTTCTAAGACGATTCTTTCTTTACGAAAATTTCGTCTGAAGCTTAGTCTTTAAATTATAAAAGAAAATAGTGAGTTATTTACGGAACGAATACGCTATAGCGCTCGATCAGCTATAGCGAGCCCCTCGCGTAAGCGCCTGCATTGGATGAGTCGCGCCGCTCCTGCCTACTTTCTGTACTCGTCTCATAATTCGCTCACTATTTCCTTTTATAATTGAAAAATTAAACTTCAGACAAAATTTTCGTAAAGGAAAAATTGTCTTAGAATTCATTCAAGAATACGTCTTTTCAAAGAACTATACTTATTCCGGATCACCCTGTATATCCTGTATCACCCTGTAAAATTAATAGATATTTAGGTCTTCTTGTTCTCAATAGACGGTATGAATGTTTTCAAGAAGTATTTTTCTATATTTTCTATTTTTAACCTTAAGCCATTTGTAAAATAGTGTGTGTGCATCGAAGATTATTCTATAATAATACTTGAATTGTAAGGTCACTGAGTTTAATGTTCTGTTTGCTAATGAAATCATTATAGACTAAACATGTATAGTCTATTATCACGAACATTAGGTTACTAGAGACTAGTGTTGTACGCACAATGGTACATAGATAAATATTTCTTACACACTTTTAGTCTATACAATGTCGTGTTAATTTGACTTCCCCGAAAAATCTTGTTATCCTTTGTAACCAAATATTTTTTTAGCAACTAGCCTTATTTTCTCATAATTTAAGATCCATTAAAAACTAATGATCAGTAAAATTTTTTTACATTCTAATTTTTTGTAGGAACACAAAAAATAAAAAAATATTTTTATTACAGATGATCAAAATAATATTATTATTTTTAAAGAAGACAAATTAATGAATAAAGAAAATATGTGTAAGTAAAATATTATTGCATTCAATAATGCATCCATTATAATTTACATATTAAAAAAATGCAACCATTGATATACCATTTATTTACCTAATACTAATTTATAAAATATTACAGATTCTAATACTATCATTCTAAGTTAAAAGAAATTAATGATTGATAATAACATTAATGAAACTATTTCTTCTTCTTCTTCTTGCGATGCCTTATCAGGTCCTCATGACATTGGCAATCACTTTGTCAAATAATGCTCAGTCTTTGGCCTGAACAATTGTTTAGTACTATTTATTCCGGTTCATTCCAGTATATTCCTCAACCAAGACATCTGTCTTTTACCGATACCTTTATGGCCCTCGATCTTGCTTTTCATTATAAGTTGAAGAACCCGGTACCTATCTCCTTTAAGAATATGGTCGAGGTAGGCCAGCTTTCTGCATTTGACTGTTACCAGTACTTCACGGACACTATTGGTCCTGTTTAAAATTGTTTTGTTAATCTATATAACAGTGTACGGTATTTTGAGCATATGTCTATGCAGTCATATTTCAAAAGTTTCTAAACAGTTAATCATTGCAGTGTCCAAGTCTCAGTGCCATATAATATCAACCAGATATAGCACTTGGTCATTCTTTGGCAAATTTTTAAATTCAGGTTGTTATTACAACGACCTTATTTTTTGGAACGTTGTTCGGGCGATTTCTATTCTACATTTAATTTCGTTATCTGGATCTAGTTGCTGGTAATATAGCATCCTAGATATTTAAAATGTGGGACTCTCTCTACGCACTTTCCATTTACTTGCAGCTCTGCATGCGTAGAGGCGGCTGAATATCATATATTTTGTTTTTGCTATGTTTATGTTTAGGCCCATTTTCCGTCTCGGCTTTCCTTCCCACTCGATCGATATAGTTTAATAACTGCTGTAGACCCTGCAGGCTGTCGCACAAGATTGCAGTGTCATCAGCATAATAAATAATGCTAATCTGTTCACCATTTACTCACTATTTATTTTGACACTAAGTTCTAGATTGTGTGACGCTTCCTTAAATACTTTATCCGAGTATAAGTTAAACAGTAACATAGATAGAATGCATTCTTGTCTAAGCCCCATCTGCCCCATTTGATCTGGCATCCGTCAGTAAGTCTTCCGTCGATCCTGATCACCACGTTCTGTTGTCAGTATAGGTTCTTGATGATTCGTATGTCTCTGTCATCTATTCCAGCACTTCTTAGTATTTGCATAAGTTTTTCATGTTTTACTCTGTCGAATCCTTTCTCATAATATATGATACATCCTTACACAAATACGTCCTTACGCTAATCACGACATTTCTGGAGAAGCATTGCTTAGAGCAAATATTGTTTTTCTAATGCCTAGGGCGTTTCTGAAATCAATTGGGTTTCTAGGTCTCTTTCGCATTTATTGTGTATTCTGTCATGAATAATGCTAAGGAAAATTTTTAGAGTGTGGCTCATGAGGCTTATCAAGTCTATAGTCACTGCACTTTTAAGGTCGTTGTTTTTTTGGGTATTGTTAGATCGATTTCAGCCAGTCGTCTGAGATTTCGCCACTAGTATATACTTTGTTAAAGAACTTAACTGAACATCAATGTTGTCTTCTTGTATCATTTGTAGGAGCTCTGTTGATATGCTGGTTGTTTTTCTGATTTTTGCGAAGCGAAAAGCTTTAAATACTTCATCTTTCAGAACGTCTGGGCCTTCATCTGTATGTCCAGCATATCTAACCTCGAGTTTTTTCGGCCTGTTATCCTCGAAAAGCTCAGTAATATATCTGTTCCATGCTTCGAATATTGCTCTGTGATTATCCTACTCATGTCATCCATTAATCTATTGGGTGTTTTTTTATTATATAAGCCAGCCACTTCTTTAACCTTTTTATGCAAGTTAAATACGTCATGCTTCATCTCTAATTCCTCACAGTCCATTATCCATCTCTCCTTAGTCTCCCGGATCTTCTTTCTGATATCCCTCTCAGTTTTTGTATATTCTATTCTATTATTTTTATATTTTCTTCTTTGTTTCATAAGGACTAGTATTTCATCAGTCATCCAGTTTTCTTCTTCTTTCGTCTGGTAGGTCTTGTGTGTTTGATGATAACTTCCTGGATCTTTCTACTAAATGAGTTTGTTATTGACATGTTATTGACGTTGCCTGTACCTTTCTCCCTTAATTGTTTTAAGTTGTTATTCAGATATTTTCTTATTACTTCCTTTTCCATTTCAGCCACATCAAATCTAGTCTACAGTGTGCTTTTTCTTAATTTTTTAAATTTGATTTTGACGTCTGCCACTAAAGAGTTATGATCTGAACTAACATCCACACCTGGGTATGTCGACACTTTGTTGATGCAATTTCTAAAGGCCATTGCATGTTAAAAAATTTTAGTTGTAATCATAAGGCCGTAAGAAAATTGACCAATCACAATCAAACATTCTAAAACATAATAAGAATGTTTAAACTGTGATTGGTTGATTTACTTACGGCTTTACGATTACGACTAAAATTTTTTAACGTGCAATGGCCTTAAATTTTCTATTGATTAAGATGTAATCAATTTGGTTCTTTATGATTTGGGTCGGATTATCTCCGAAGCTCCTCCATGTGTCTCATACTCTCCGCTTATGTAGTTTGTACCATGTATTTGTTATTGACCATGTTGTGTTCCTGGCAAAAGTCAAATAGCCTGTCTCGTTCATTACTCTTCCCTAGTCCGTATATGCCAACCAAGTCGGTTCTACTTTCGCCAATTTTTGCAGTAAGTCACTCATGATGTAAATGATTTCATTGCTCTTTAGGCTTTTTAGTACTTCTTCTAACTTTTGATAGAACTTGGACTTCCGTGTCATATCTTTTATCTGTCGTGAGAGCATAAATCTGTACAATATTGGTGTTAAATGAGGAAGTGTTCAGTTGTAGGAGCATAATTCTGTCGCTTATGAGAACAAAATTCCTTACATATTTTGTTATTTCTGTTGATATGAATATATCTACACCATTTCAATGGAGTTGTCATCTTTTTTGTTGAAACTATTTCAACAAAATGAAATGTTATGTATGTATAAATGTTTTCGAAAAAAACACAATTATTTATATACAATTAAATGATTATTAGTCTATAAAATATTACAAGTTCCAAATGTTTAAAATATAATACTATATTATTAAATAAAAATAAACAATTAAAAAAAAATGATTTTAACAAATCACAGAAAGAACGGTTGAATCAGCAAGCAAGCATTCCATAAACTCATGAATAAAAAAAGCTGTTAAAAGAGAAGTCGAAGATGATCAGAGAGAAAAATAAAATTTTAGAAATATATAATGAAAACAAAATTACAATATTAAAAACATTATTTACACATCTAAAAAAACAAAAATATGTTCGAAAATGATGTTGCCTTTAAATTGAAACAATTTAAAAGTAACAATTTCCAGCTGATAAAACAACAAGTCATCGTATAACCTCGCAAAAACCTATCAAACACGATAGTGTCTCACGCCAAGTTCAATGCGAAGCAGCGAGACACTCCGGATGTTTTCACGAATCGGCAAGGTGCGAGTATATTACAGATTATCAGACCTCAATAATTATTGAGCTGATCGTATTTTTAGTAGGCTTAATCAATAGCTTGGGTTTGAATTATATAATAAAAATGTCTTTACTTTTTTTCTACCTGTGTCATGAACGGAGGTAATATAATGCAAAGTCGAAATGTCTAAAATTTTATTTAAGATATGGTTCCGTCATCGCCGCCCCAAATTCTCAATGTGCATGTACAAAAATTTGTTGTGCCTTTTGAAAAGGCACGGGTAATTTTGGGATCGTTAGCCGAATAAGAACTAGGAAGTTCAAGGATGGTCAGGATGTCTAGCTGGTTTATTATAATAAATGTAGCCTCCCTTTAGTTATTTTATACAAAAGCATATATTTTCACTGTTCACTATACAATAACTGTTTAAGATTGAATAAAAATTAACGTTAGTAACTGTCCGATATAAATTGATAGTGATGACTGCCCGCCCGCCGTATTCGCGGTGATCTCTTTTATTACTTTCTTTTTGATTGATTTTTTGAAGGGGATCCCTTAGCAACATGACCATATATGATCGTGTTGGTTATTTCAAATGGTTAGGCCAAAATGCAAGCTGAGATATGGTTCGATCGAAATTCCTTGCATTTCCGATGGTTCGATCTTCTTTGCGCTCGCATAGTCTCGGCGCGTGACTCACTTCGTCAGCGTTTCGTGCTCGTAACATTATAAGCCTTTTGCTATCGTCGGAAAACGTATTAAAAAATTAATAATATTTAAGATTAACGATAATAATAATAATTATAGCTAATTTTGGACTATAACAGATTCGAGCGTTTTCCATAAGATTGCGTTAATGGCGCTTCATGATGTTACTACTCACATCTGTACTCCTGCTTTTGACAAATACAGGTTAATTTGACAAGATTAATAATTTTCAATACAAGAGTGCAATAGTAAATGAAATACTTATTAAAAATATCGCGGAATAGTGCAAAAAAAATATTAAGAAATATATAATAGGAGTATCACAAATATAGTACAAGGAAGAATATTCTAACAAATCATTCAATAAGTCCCCGGTCTGACACATATATGGCAACATTGTTGACAGGCCCACGTGATTTCCGGGTAGTACTAACCTTCAAACAGTACGTGTCAAAATTTTATGGCATTCTGACCGTTAGTTTAAAGGTTACAGTCGTTTTAGTGACTCCAGTTTTGTATGTTTGCGTTTACTCACACCGGACCAGAAACAACAACGCATCGACGATTCAAAGCGCTGTTTGGAGCTGTTCAAGCGAAATAAAAAGGATTTCTTGCGTCAATATGTGATAATGGATGAAACATGGATCCACCACTACACGCCTGAATCAAAAAGATCGTCAGCTGAGTGGATAGCAGCCGGTGAAAGTCGTCCAAAGCGACTAAAAACTCAAAAGTCGGCTGGCAAGATTATGGCATCCGTATTTTGGGACGCGCATGGAATTTTGTTCATCGACTATCTTGAGAAAGGCAAAACTATCAATAGTGAATATTACATGGCATTATTGATTGAATTTTGGTTAGTTAGACCGGAGACTTATTGAGTGATGTTATATCTCGCATCAAACAAAGATTACGCGCCGCAACGACAAGCACCATGTAAGAATATCGCAGAATAATGTAACAAGAAGAAAAATAATAAAATGATTAAGGTAAAGTCGTAAAAAATTATTAACAATTATAAATTATAAAAATATCGCGGAATAGTGCAAGGCAAAAAAATGATTTCTTCTAATCGATATCATTTTGAACAAAAGTTGGTTCATTATGATTATCGACAACAAATTAAAATTTATAAGAATTTACTCTTGTAATTATATAGAATTTCAATAAATTAAGGCGCTAAGATATCTTGCTTAAAACCAAAATAACATTAATGCAAATTTTAATAATATAATTTTAATAATATAAATAGTGTAAATTCTTTTTCATTGCATTATTTCTCAAAATATATAATACAAAATTTAATTCTTTTTAAACATTGAATTATTTTATATAATATCTGTGTTTTTACGCAGTTCAGTTTTTTACATTAAAATTTGAAACATTGAATATAATGTCTGTTTTTTTCGACGCATTGGAATATTTTAAATTAAAATGTTTGTTTCTTTGCTCATTAGAGTATTTTGCATTAATATCTATATGTAACTGTTATATGCACTGAAGTATTTTGCATTAATTTCTATACATTGGACTATTAATGTCAACTTTTTTCAACGTATTATATTTTTACTTTTTACACTCCAGTTTTCTTATGTATTAATTTTAATTATAATAATATTTTAATAATATTTTAATAGTCTCTGGTGTATTAACACTTTTTTTCTTACGCATTATATTTATTTTTTATTTAATTTTATATTGCTTTTATATTCATATAATAATCATTCTGGATATACTCTCAACGTCCTGTTGCGAATCAGCTTTTTCATCGCTGTTTAATTTATCCTCACTTTGTTCTAATATATTTTTAATTTCTATATCTTTCATATTTTCTTCAAGCAGAGTTTTTGTTAATTAAAACTTTATGACACTATATTAATAAATCTATATTGTTTATAGAACATGTAAAGTTAAAATAAAAGCACTTTTTTAATTCAAATACCTTTATAATGTTATTAATAGATTCATTTGCGCTTTATATACGGCTTAAAAATTGCTAATATTTAATTTTTTTTTAATATTAAAATAATTTTACTTTTAAAATAATTTTTATTATATAAATTTAAGCTATTGATTAAACCTATTAGTTCGATTGCTTTATATATTATTGAAATAATATATAGTAAAAAAGGAATGATATAATCATTAAAAACTTAATTTTTTAAAAAAAGACTCTTAGTAGATGCGCCAATTGTAAAAAACTATTATATGGATTTATAAAACAGTATTAAATTACTGAAAATAAAATCTTATAAAAATATATATTACTTTTTTAACAAAAAGAAGTTGTACAAATATATTGTACAAAAATAATGATATAAAAAATTGCGCCAAATAAATAAGAATTTATGCTATAAAATTTGTATAAAATTTATGTAAATAATTTATATAATTGAAATTTTTTATTTATATAATTTAAATAGATTCCTAAGTTATATGTATATATTTTTTTTAGATACATTTTGTATAAAATTTAATAAAATTTTAATAAAATGTAAATAATTAAAAATAAAAATAAAAAATAAAAAAAATAATAATTAAAAATATAAATAAAAATAAAAAATAAAAATATAAAATGTAAATAATTAATATAATAATATTTTTATTATTTGAATGATGTAACTAATTTTTACAAAATATGAGATATTGTACACACACACACAACAATAAGATATTGTACAAATACAAATAAAACTAAGGCAATATTTTTTTTTAAATTTATACCAAAGTATAAAAACTTGGGGTGCGACCCGGGTACTGTAACCGGGTAATGTAATAATCCGGGCACTCCAACTTTTTATACTTTGATACAAGTTTGTTTTATGCGATTTAGAATATATGAGAAAATATCAATAACACATATCAACTTAATAACAACTCAATAAGTACATCCTAAAGAGTTAGATGTGTGTATATTATGCATTTAACTATAAAAGTATAAAATATAAGTCTATTTTAGCTATACGCCCTATTACTTTAATTATATTTCAATTTATTAAATATAATTTTTCTTAATATTGAAAAAAATAAAATAAAAAAATTTTATTACATAAATTTTTATTCAGTAGGCATTTTTTAATATAATTATTTTTCTAGAATATCTGCTACACTAATTTGTAATTATCCATTATTTTTAGATTAAAAGTAGATAAGAAATTTGAAGGATCAGGATATCTATAATAAACAAAAAGAACTGTTGCATTTCGATGAAAAAAAAAAAATGATAAAAAATAAAAGGTAGAAAAAAGCGCCAAGTACACACACTATGTGAAAAAATATTAAATTTAAATGAAAATATTAAAGAAAAATATATTTTTGTATAAATAAGAATTAAATGCCTCAATAATTAATTTCTTTACAAGTATTGTGCATTTTGATGATATCAAAATTGAAAGTAATATAAAATAAAATAAAATATTTATTATACTTTATTATATTTGATACATTATGCACAGTATTCATTTTTACTGCATTTTAAGGATATAATGCATACTAATATCATGAATTTAATAATTTTAAAGTTTCTTTATCTTTTTTTTCTGGAAAAACTTCTAGCTTTAAACTATACCTTCAAAATACAAGTTTTTATTTTTGTAATATATGACATTTAACATATGATTATTTTTCTAATATATGAAAATTATATAAACTATATTATTTCTCTGTTATAACTACTGTTATAACTGCTGTATCTTTATTTTAACTTGCTTTTATTTTGTTTTTAGTCATCGTGTAGAATATAGAACTGTAAAGTAAGATACCGAAGTGTTTACTAGCTAAAATAAAAGATATATCATTACTCTATGATTATTGTAATACATATTTTATTTTAGATATATTTTATCTTCTCTTTCATACCATAGCAAAACATTCTATAGATGCATAGAACAATCCACCGACGTTCAATGTAAAATTTCTCGAATTTTGTTGTAACAGGAACAATATTATTCTCTGTATATATAATGGAGTTATATACCACCGAACATTATACCTAGAAAATGAATTTTAAATAAGAAATTTCTAGATAAAATTTCTGAAATATATCGTGAAATATATTTGTAATATATTATAATGTAGTTTTTTATTAGTAAATTTTAGCATCATGCTTGTTATGCAGATTTAATGATCTCTATATTTAATGTAACAATCTGACTGAATCTTTATGCATGCAGTTTTATAGATATGTTTCTTACACCGTAACAAATACATGATGATTATGATTCGTTAGAATTTGACCCATATAGTTCGCTAGAAACATATACAATATAGCGACAATTGCATATACAAAGGGCAATATCAATTCGTCTTTGGATGATGCAAGCTGAAAAATCTATGGTCAATCTAATGTTTCATGCTGATAACACAGTTAAGAAAAATAACTTTTGTAGATACAAAAAAAAAGATCAATTTTTAACGTATTAAACGCTAAATACGTTTATAATTCTCACATTACTGCATCACATCACAATTTCGAGAAATTCACGATTAAAGTTATAAAAAAATAGATATGTTGTTAATTTTTATTTATTTTTATATCTAGTTCAATTATTTGATAACTATTCTTATATATTGATAACTATTCTTTGTAACGGAAAAATTTTGTCACATTCAATAAAGTATATTATTATAACTTCAAATCTTTAAAATAAAATAGTAAATGTTCGGTTTAAGCTTACACTTCATGAATCATTTTCATTTTTATATATATTGTAGACAGTATATTCCTGAGTAATACACACTTTGAATTTTGTGGTGCTCTTTTCTGATTTCAGAGATATGCGATTTTAAAGTTTTAATGCTTTTTCTATTATAAAATAAGGAAAAATAAAATTTGTTTGCGTTATATTTGCGTAGAGCAGACGTGGAAAAAATATTTGCTTACATTTGCAAGGACGAAGCCTTTCCTACCTTACAACACAAAGCGAAGTGTCCACCCCAAAATTGTTATATGAATGGGAAAATGTATGCGTAGATGCAGTGGGTTCCGCCTCTCCCCTCTTGCGGGGGGCTCCACTTTTGAAAGATATAATCCAAACCTGTCTGATTTCTGATATAAAACTAAAATTTGGTTTGGGTTACTTATATCTTCCAGAGGTGAAGTCCTCCCGTAGGGAGGGGAGGGGGGACTTATTGTCCACATTGGAACTTATTGTCCAAATATTTACAACGCGAAGCGAGATCTATTCTTCAATGTTGTGTTGATAAAAAATTCATAAAGTTTCATTGCAAGTTTCACATGTTTCAAAGTTTCTAACGGATAATAAGCGTATGATATTGAAGCGTACTAGCATCAGTAATACAAGGACAATTAAATGTAAGCAAAAAAAATTCTTAACGAAAATATACTGATAGTGACTCAAATGTGAACAAAAAATATAAAGATGCAAGTAAGATATAACAAAAAGACGATATAAGTAAATGCAAAAATTATGATACTTCAAAATTATGATACTTCAAAATCGCATATCTCTGGAACCAGAACAGAGGGCCACAAAATTTAGTATCTGTATCTGTTATTTAAGAATCTACCTTCTATAATATATATAAAATTAAAAATGATTCGTGAGATGTAAGTTAATCCAAACATTTATCTATTAAATATTTTTCAATATATTTTTAAACTTAAAAGTTTACCAGGTCGCTAAAAACAAATCTGTCTTATATCTAAATAATATATTTAAGATAGCAAAATAAAAAAATTTTGAAATTTTGGAATTGTTTATATTAATTTTGTTCTTACATTAATTTTGAAATCGTCAATTATGATCAAACTCATATTCAGAAAAGTCCACAAATTTAAAAACACATTCAAAAATATTTGGTAGATCTTCAATAGAGCTTAATTCACAACTTTAGCGTAATAAATCCTATATATATTTAGTCATAAAAATTTAAAATATATATCAAAATAATTTTTTTCACAAATTCACAAATTTCTTAAAATTGTGACGTGATAAAAGAATTTAAAATTCAGGATTGTATTTAGTGGTTACGTTCATTTATATCACGTACACTAAATTTTAAATAGCATCTGTTTGACCACATTGACAGTCCCCATTGATCACGTTGCGATTAATCATATTGATATTGATCACAGTCCCAATTGACCATTGTCATTTACCATCAATCCCGAATAATCACGTTGACATTTACCACAATCCTAATTGACCACGATTGCGATTAACCACGATTCCAAGTAATCACGGTTCTGATTAATCACATTGATATTTAACATGTTGATTATAGTCCAGATTGACCATGTTAAAGTTGACTATGTTAATATTGACCACGATCCTGATTGATCATGGTCCGTGGTTAATCAGGATCATGTTCAATATCAACGTGAGCAACTAGGATCATGGTCAATATTAACGTAGTCAAAGTAAAAAGTTTGCAACTCATGTGGAATCTTATTTTACATCAAAAAATGTATGCGTGAAAGCAATGTGTTCCGTCCTTTCTACCCATTTTTCACTACTACAAAGTAGACACATAGGTTTTAATTGAACCTCGTTTTGCGTGGAAAGTAAACCCATACAAAAATTCGCTTTGCTTAGAAAGTTTTAAACTCATGTGAAACCTTATTTCGCATTAAAAAATATATGCGTGGAGGCACTATGTTAGCCCAACCTGTGGGAAAGCTTCACTATCAAAAAATTAAACAAATAAGTTTGAGCTGAACCTCGCTTTGCGTTGAAAGTTGTAAACCCGTATGAAATCCCGCTTCGCATGAAAAGTTTTAAACTCATGTGGAGCCTCACATTAAAAAGTAATAAATATGATAAATATCAACGTGATCAAACAAGATCAGTTCAATCGGGACCGTGGTCAATATTAACATTAATTGCAACGAGGTAAATATCAACGTAGTCAATCGAGATCGTGGTCAATCAGGACCGTGATCAATATCAACATGGTTAATTATAACATAGGAAATATTAACGTGGTCAATAGGAACCATAGTAAATATCAAATGGGATGCTCCCTAGATTTTCAGTACTGGCAATAAATATTGGGACGCAGTCACTAAATACAACATGATCTATAAATTCAAAAATAATAGTGAAAAATGTTTTTTCTAATATTTTTTTATTTTATTAAGATGAACGATTTTCTTCATGCTTGATAAATTGTTAAAATATTGTTACATAATAATAAAATCACGTAATATAACAACTATTTTTGTTTATCTTATGGATGTTATCGAGCGCACGGTTAAGAAAGTAAATTTAACAATAAAATAAGAGACTTACTCGAAACAGATTTAGACTCATCGAAACTACCCAAATTATTATAAAACAAAACATCATTATTTCACAACTATATTGCAAGTGTTTGGACAATCTTTAAAAATAAAAATTTGTTAATATGCGCATAATATGCATAACATATATTACATAACGCATGCATATAATCGAGTTTATACAAACTTCATAGCTTGTCGATGAATATCCACAGCATAAATTAAACCATTTAATATCAAAAGGTTTTTTTTTAAATTAATATTTTGTAACATGTCGATGCTCATTGCACGTTCAATACGATAACTATAAATATATATATTTGTGTTACAATTATACACAAGCATTTATCAAATAGTGTATTGTTGTCGGCAAAATTTAAATTATTTTGTTTGACAATAACAAATTATCCGAATGTTTATGGCTGTTTTTACGTTCATGCAGATACCTGGCAATTTTAAACATTCCACAAATATGTAGAAGATACGTAAGTATCATTGTTCCTGTTGCTAACAATGCAATCATTCCGATGCAAAATGATGCAATAGTGTGCAGCAATATCAAATAAAAATATTTCTCTTGATCAATCAAATGCTCCGTCATGATGAGCAAGTGATGTGATCTTGACGTGTTTGTCGGTAAAATAACGTTCAAAATATTTGACCAAAATGAAGCAATAATAAAAGCCAATACGTTGATAACGGCAAGAACTAAAAAAATGTTAGAAAGGACAATAGTTATTTACATTTATGCTATATGAATTTTCTAAATTTATTTATGCATTATTTTATATTTATGTGCACATATATAGGGTGTTCCACAATAGCCGGATTATTCGCCGTGTGCGAACAGTTTATGTTCGTATTTTATATTACAGCATTGTATACATTATAACATATAAAGAAAATTTAGAACTTTCTTATTACGAATATTCGATAACATAATGAATAGAGTGAAAGATATAGCGGTATCCAACAACGGACCAAGTACGAATCCTTCGGTAGAATGGATTAAGTCTGAGTAGAAAAGTTTTCTATCATTTTGCAATATTTACAATAATTAATGAGATATTAATTTAAAAAGATTAACTAATCAGTACGAATAGAATCGCATTGGAAAGCAATGGGAACGGCGCTCTACAAAGGACAATGGCTATGTATAAGTGGCGCGTAACATGTATGATTATATACGAGCGGCTGTCACCTGCCACTTCATCGCTAGTACATAACTATTGTCTTTCGTAGATCTGATTGGCTAGTCTTTTTAAATTAATATTTCATTAATTATTATAAATATCGCAAAATTGTAGAGAATTGTTCTGCTTAGATTAATCCATTCTACCTGCACACGACGAGTGATCCGACTATTACAGGGCACTCTGTACATCCGACAAAAGTTCAAATATTTATATACTTCGGAATTCATGAAAAAAAAAAAAATAGGATGTATATAGTGGAAGATACGTTTAGTATGTATATGTATTAGATATGTTTAGTGTGTGTGTGTGTGTGTGTGTGTGTGTGTGTGTGTGTGCGCGTGTGCGTGTGCGTGTGCGTGTGCGTGTGCGTGCGTGCGTGCGTGTGTGTGTGTGTGTGTGTGTGCGCGTGTGCGTGTGCGTGTGCGTGCGTGCGTGCGTGCGTGTGTGTGTGTGTGTGTGTGTGTGTGTGCGCGCGCGCGCGTGCTTGCGTGCATGCGTGCGTGCGTGCGTGCGTGCGTGCGTTTGCGTTGCGTGTGCTCGTGCGCGTGCGTGCATGCGTGCGTATGCGTTGCGTGTGCGCGTGCGCGTGCGTGTCATGTGCATGTCGAATGTGTGTAAAAATATAAGTAGAGAACGGTGTATTCTTTACTTGCAACTTTCGGGATTTTATGATTCAATCCTACATCTTCCGCATTTTCTGTTCGCGTTTTAGCAACGAGACACTGGACACGAGTAAATGTAAGAAAAACGACACTAATAAATAAATCTTTCATTCGAAAAATATTTCATTCATGTCTTTTCATTTTTCATAAGTAATTTTATAGGCAGTTAATATCTTTTCAACTTTCCTCTTATCACATCAATAAGTACAACAAAAATGCAAAAAAAAAAAAATTATACAAGATATACAAGATATACAAAATATATGAATTTTTTGGGATCATTAATTATAAATGTAAAGTTAGATTGCAAAATTATTTTTTTAAATAATAAAATATTTAAACATATTAGCAAAGAAGTTAAGAAAAATACAATATAACGATATATGTTAGAAGAGTTATTCGAGTAGTGATTTCAAATGTGGCATCAAATTTATAAAATTCATTTTAATTTATTCGAATAAATAAAAATAAATCATCAACAAGGTTGAAAAAAATTAAAGTGATTTGTAGCAATTTAAATTATAGAGAATTTTTCAATTGCTTATTACATATATTTTTGATGTATTAACATTCTCGTTTAATATTATTATATAAAACCTATTTAGTACAGTAGTAAAGAATAAAATTTGTTATATTGTTTTCAGATTTATAATAATTTTTCTTTGCAAATAAAATTTTTACACCCGAAAATAGGAGCTCGCTTCTTGCGAATCAGAAATTAATTAGGAAGAAAATGGTGAATGCTCATTGCATATGTATATATATATATATACATATACGAAAAAGTAAGTTTTTAGGGATACGTATAACGTACTATATATATATCCCTAAAAACTTACTTTTTTCAAAAAAAAATAAAAAAAGGCGCCAAGTATGTATTAGTTATGAAAAACTGTTATGTATTCATAAAATAATGTTGTTTTAATTTAGTTTGCACAAAATAATGTTATTTTAAATAATTGAAAAGAAAAATTTATAAGAATATTTTAACAAAAAAAGTTGTATAAATATATTCTATAAAAATAATAATATAAAAAATTACGCTAATTGAAAATAAAACATTATACAAATATTTTAATCAAAAATAGTTGCACAAAATAACTTTTTTTTAATAAAAATAATAATATTAAAAAAATTACACTAATTCTAAATAAAAATTTATGCTATATAAATAAAATTTATTAATTTCCAATGTTAAAAAAATATATTCAATAATACAAAAAACACAAAATAAAAAATAAAAAATAGATAAAGTAAAAAATTAATATAAAAAATTAAAATTTAAAATTAGAATTAAAATTTAAAATTTATACAAAAATTAAAAGTTAATACAAATAAAAAGAAAGATAATGCATTTTTGCAAACTTATTAACTTATACCTATTGCAAACTTATTAACTTATACCTGTCAAAGAAGATACGGATGTAAGTAGTAACATCACGAAGCGCCGTTAGCGCAGTCTAATAGCGAATTATTTAATCGTACAACTTTTCGCGCATGCTCATTTGGGACTTGGGCGACGATGATAACGAAGACGTATCTTAATAAAAATTTTATTTGATATACTTTATGATTACTTTCTGATTACTTTATTATTAATATGATTTTATTCGATTTTGCAGCATATTACTTCGTTAACGATACTATGTAAAAAAAATAGAGACATTTTTATTATATAATCCAAATTCAATCTATTGATTAAGCCTATTAAAAATACGATCGATTTATCCGTTATTGAGGTGCGATAATTTAAGGTACTGATCGATTCGTATAGATACCCGTGCCTCATTGTTGCTTCACATTTTGTTAAGTAATTCTAATCAGAGTAGATGTTTTTTTATAGATTTTTGGTCATAAAAAACAATACCACAAACCAAATGTTGCTCCATCACATTAGGTTTTAAAGATATTTTAAATATTTTAAAATAAAAAATCACTGATTTCTCATTAAAATTCAAAATAACTTTAAAATTTGACGTGATAGAACAATTTATAGCGCCATTGTTTTTTCTGGCCGAAAATCTATAAGAAATATCTATAATTAGAGTTATTTGATAAAAACTTTTTTTCTGTCGACCTATGTTATTAATTATATATTATATGTTCTTTTATGCAATAACTTAAAACTTTTTATAATATTTTATTCAAAGCTATCGATATCATTGCAAAAGTTTAGAAGCTTTTGAAGCTACAATAACAATAAGTACCGCGTTCTTTAGTTTCGCGCGTATAACGTCTCTAAATGCGCGAATAGTAAGTAATGGAAAAGTAGTGGAGTGTGAAATTTGAACGAAAGTTGCATGTAGAGAACTGGTATAAAAGATAAAAAAAGTTGCATGCGTATAAAAGTTAATAAATCGGTACAAGTAGTTACAAGTTAATTACAATAATAGTTTGAGACAAAAGATAAAATATAAGTTATATAAAATAAGATAATGTAAGCATGCATAAAAGGAAGAAAACTGTGAAAAAATTTACAATTTTTATAATTAAAAGAAACCAATAATAAATACATGTACACAGAGAAACTGTTACAAGTTCAGAACCAATTTTTCGAAAAATAAATCTTAACAATCCTTGCGAGTTAAGAAGAAAGTTATAACCTTACTTGTAAATCTTAAAAGATTTATCTTACTTGTAAGTACAACGGTATAACGTTTGCCATCATATCCATATTTATCTATAATAGCAATTTCATTTTCGTCTTTTAACTCATTGTATATATGCAATAGTTGCTCCAATAAATCCTTAACCTGTTGTTTTAGTAATTTTATTTATCGGTTCTTGTATGTACCAGAAAACATAGCGTAAAAACTTATTCAACAAGAATGCTTATTGTATCAAATGACTAAATCGACTAGTTAAAGTTAACTAGTAAAAAATTAACTAATTAAAGTTAAGTTATTGTTATAAATAAAATTAACTGTATAAACCTTTAGTTCTGTAAGTTATCAACTTACAGCTTTAACAGAGAACATGTTGTATTTTATCGCAAAAAGAGTAAAGAAAAATACAGAACATAAAATTTTAGTAATGAGATCCAGAGTACATCTTTGTGAGACAAATATCATACACTGCAAACAATAATTTTATTTAAAGTTAATATTCAAAAATTACTCCTTTAAAGTTATGCGGGCATACACACAGACATAGGTGCACATAATTGATATCTTATAGTTATAAATGTTTTTTTTTAATTCGTGAATATTTGCGATAAAATTATATTTACAATAGAAACATTTTAGTAAATAAATAGAAAGAGAAAGTAAAAGAGAGAGAGAGAGAGAGAGAGAGAGAGAGAGAGAGAGAGAGAGAGAAAGAGAATGCACATATACACAAAATTATATGTATATAAATGTGTGTCAATTCTAATATAAAGATGAGTCATTTAATCAATACACACAAATATCTCGTAAAGTAAGCAAAATGTAAAAAATTTTATACAAAAGTTTTATACAAAAATGTAAAGTTCAGAGGAGGGGGGGGGGGGGGATCTGATGATGATCTTGATCTTGAAGTCAAATTTAGAAGTCATTTAAGGTCAACTTAATTTTTTTTTAATGAAAATGCAACCAATTTCTCATATCATATTCTTGTAGCCAGCATCAAGACCTTTTCAAAACACTACAATAAAATATTTTTTTATAAAGTACTTTTTGAAACTTAAAAAATTGTATGCTTCGCGTAACACGGTAACATTTTTAATTCTATTTCTACTTTTAGCGCTCACCCAAAAACAACGGTATGGACGTAATAGTTTTCTATTTCCTTTGGGGTACTTGATTAGCACAGCATACGATTTTTCAACTCCCATAATTAAAAAAATACTATATAAATAATATTTGATTATAATGTTTTGAAAAGGTGCCAATAACAAAAATATGATATAAGAAATTGGTGATTCCATTTAAAAAAATCAAGTTGCCTTAAGTAATCTCTAAATTTGACTCTAAGTTCAGGGTCAAAGTCACCATCAGATGTCCCCTTTTGAATCCTACAATTTCTGTATAAAACATTTTTTCCATCTTGCTTACTTTACAAGATATTTGCATGTATTGATTAAAATGATACCCTGTGTGTGTGTGTGTGTGTTTGTGTGTGTGTGTGTGTGTGTGTGTGTGTATACAGGATGTCCGATAATTTGCGGATCACTCTTTAAAGGAAGGTAGAGGGTGTTATTCTGAATAGAAAAAAGTCCTGTACCATTTTGTGATTTTCTCAATATTTAAGAAAATATTAATTTTAAAAGATCAGCCAACGAAGTGCCGTGAAAAGCTCGTGGCGCGAAGATGCCTCCCATTGTCAATTGATACTCGGTCCACGACAAAGCAATGGGACGAGCGGTTTGCGAGCATGCTTCGCTATGGCAATCGAAAGAATTACATACATAATACGCGTTCCGTTTTATGTATGTGATCTTTTCATTATGCGCGCTCCGTTTTATGTATGTGATCTTTATGTGTGCAATTCTTTCGGTTGTCATAGTGAAGCACGCTCGCAAACCGCTCCTCCCATTGCTTCGCCGCGAACCGAGTATCAATTGACAGTGGGAGACATCTTCGCACCGCGAGTTTTTCGCGGCACTTCGTTGGCTGATCTTTTAAAATTAATATTTTCTTAAATATTAAGAAAATCACAAAATGGTACAGGACTTTTCTATTCAGAATAACACCTTCTACCTTCCTTTAAAGGGTGATCCGCAAATTATCGGACACCCTGTATATATATATATGTGTGTGTGTGTGTGTGTGTGTGTGTGTGTATATATATATATATATATATATATATATATATACATTTCTGTATGAATAAATGTATATGTATTGTAACATTGCCCTCGGACAGTAAACCGAAAAGATGGAGCACAGCAACCCATTCTCTCTTTAATGCATTACTGAACGTATCAAGATCTCCTCGAGGGGTTCATGCGATTATAGAATAAGATTTTAAATTATGTAATTTTGTTTTAAATCTACATCTCACTACAACGAGGATATGCGGGAAAAATTGTTGAGGAATAGCAAGGACACAGTAAATCGGAACAACGATAACCGGTCAAGAGAAAAAGCCGGAGTACTGTTAGAATCTGAAGATAGAAACAAAAAATTTTGGAAAATTTGCTCACAGTCTTGGGGATCAGGACTGTATTAAAGTTCCGTGGAAATGGAATCAGAAAACGAGAAGTTTTAGGAATTTTTCAATGAAATCGCTGCAGGAATTGACAGTTACAATCCTGCAGCATTCCGATCCTGTTAGATTTCACTGGAAGGAACTGGGAAAGGCTTTCAGGGCCCAAGAGAATAATGTATCCGCATAAGACGCTTTAAATTACTACGCTATAAGGAGGCACTTCGCAGGGATGAGCGCTAATTGACCCCACACCATGTGCGGCGTGTGCAACCGTGGATCGCGTATCACGCGCGATCAATCGATTTATACTCTATCCAGCGGATTTGGGACTTCATAGTAGACACATCACATCCACATATCATACACACACACACACACACACATCACATATACATACATTCTGCCGTTTGATTTCTAATAGACAGTTTGATTCTATCTAACGCCACTTCTATATACATTATACGTTAGTTTCTGGTATTTTCTAGTGACTAAACAAAAGGAGGCAGATTGGATTAATCTGAATCGAAAAGTCTTGAATCATTTTTTTGTATAACGCTTAATAAAGAAGTTATTATTGAATAAAGTCTAGCCAATGATTGCTGTTTTTTAGCCAAGCGTCGATAAGTCGCGCGCCTGACAGTGTTCGTGAGCGCTCAACCGTTACGGCGGCACATCATACCAGGCGCGTGGCTCACTGACGTGCGACCGACTAAAGATCGACGATGATTGACCAGACTTTCCTCAATGATAACTCCTTTATTAAGCATTTTACAAAAAATAGTTCAGGATTTTTCAACTTAGTTTGACCCAATCTACTTCCAGCTTTTATTTGATCATTTATTTGATCTTGTCGAACATCCTATATAATCATAATTTATTGACATAATTTATAATTTTATATTCGTCCCCTCTATGACCGATCCACCGCGTTATGGGACCCCATCGTCAGATCGCTCATATGCG
>JBCEZV010000007.1:6665444-6681295 GCA_039654365.1 Cataglyphis livida
TATATATGTTAATAATTGAAATTAAACAAATGTGCATAATAGATAAATCAGATTTAAGATAGATTCTCAACTTTCAACTTTCTCAACTGTTTAAATTCATATTTAATTTGATTGTTGTCTCTTCTTTTCTCTCTCTTCTCACTTTTTTTCTTTTTTTTTTCTTTTATTATTATGTTATTATAAGCGTATATTCTAAAATAAGCCATAAAAGTGATTCATGATAGTTGGAAAATTTCTGAAGCAGTAAAATGAAAATTTGATCACCCTACAGTTCGGACATCTTGCACCGAGTAACTTTTATCTATTTGTAGACAAAATGTAGAAACGTAGTGAAGTAAGCTAGCTAATGAATAGTGCTAGAAATTAGCTGAAATTGCAGTTTTTTGTACTGTTCGGTACTGTACTTTGATGAAAACATACAAAAGCTTGTATTGCGCTTTGACAAGGGTTCTAATATGGACGATTATATTGAAAAATAATGTATATACGTAAGTAACTTTTGTGTATAATAAAATATTTTTTCTATTTTTTGTTTTATTTTCAAATCTCATCAAACATTGATATATTATCAATTAATATTTATATAATACAAAATAAAAATTGCTATACGCGTCACAATATATTAGCTTTGCTTTCAATATTAATATCAAGATATTGTTTTATTTGAAAAAAATTGTCAGAAAGATAATAATCACGAGCGTTCAAATTAAAATTACAGCAATTCTATTAAAATTACAATAAAATAGAAGCATTCTATTAAGACTATTTTTTACCAACTCCAGAATATGTGTAATTACGAAAAGATTTGATTATATTGCACTCCTTTCATTTCTTGACAATTATATACTTCTTCTTTTCTTGTGAACAATATTTTATACTGAACTTTATGCAGATAATTTTTCTTTTCTTTTCTAGAAAAATATTCTTCTCAATATCCAACATTTTAGTGCGTAATCTTTGGTAAAGTACAAGGTTATTTTCAAACGAGTCGAGTGAGCATGCCCATGATCCGATATTACTGCACAGTATTGAAAATATATTTGAACTATAGATTTTTAGTACTGACAGTAATATCGAAACACAGCCAGTGTGCTGTGTCTAGTAGACTTCACAATTCTTTTCTTTCCCACAATTCGAGCACACGTGCGGTTTTAAGAAAGTATGAATGTCCGAAATGCATTACGCAAAATATAACACAGCGAGTTCTTACTAATATCAATTTAAAACCGATCATGAATATCATTAAAAAAGTAGTAAAAGTAAAATTTCATATTTTAATACCGACCAAGTGAGAACAAAGTTCGAGATAATTGGATCAAAATTCCACCATGAGGAGTTTTATAAAATCTAAGTAAGCAATAAAACAAAAGGGATATAGCAAAAAAAACGCGTAAATCGGAGTCACCTGATAAATGCGACACACACGCAAGCAACTAATCGCATGAACACAAGCAGCGCTAACTTTCAATCATATTAAAATTAGCATTGCTTGCGTTTATTGCGATTAGCTGCTTGCGACTAATGTAGAACGACCTTAAGGCGCAGGAAGAGAATAGTGCGTACCCGATCTCTGAGCAGTACAAATAAAGAGAAGTCTGCCATCTGCCATTTGTATCGCTCGTAGTTAGATGTGTCTTTGTATGCCTCCTAGTTTTTTGATAAATCAGTCCATTTCTGGGCTATTATGAGTGTTAAATTTAGTCATGCTTGCTTTTCTTATTGTGTGCTTCCTTTTGAACAATAAATCTTCGGCGGCCCTGCAACGAAAGAACTGATATCAGACCAATGTTGATACCGATTGCTACTACGCCTTTGTTCGTAGCTTTGGTCATTGTACTTTCTTTGTTCTCTCTCTCAAAATTTCTTTTTCCTTCTCTCTCTCTTCCACGATCCTTGACCTTTTTTCTTGTTCCTTTTTCCTTCCTGGAGAAAGATTTTGGTTTGATGAACTACATGAGACTTCAACATCAATCGTAAGTAATTTCTCACATCATATATTCAAGAATGAACATGAATGTAAACGACACGGCCACCGCTCTTCAATAAATAATTTCAAAAGCCGATTCCTCTCCTTGTCTGAAGGTCAAACGAGCCAGCGATGTAGAACCTCCACCTTCTACTTTTAAAAACTTTCATTCAAGAACGGCAAACAGCATAGATTCAAGCCATGGTCCAACTTCTGAATCAACTATATCTCTCACGGACTTCATTTGTAGCAATCAATACTCAATTAACAACGTCTTTTGACATACACGTTCAACGCCAATTTCTAACTTGAAATTTCCGCTTCATCCCACTTTTGGGAAGAGTTATTTGCGAGTTGAACATTGAAAAAATTCTCGGAATCAAGAAGATAGGATACTTCAAAGAATCTATATTCTTCAAATCTAGAGATGCAACCAATGCCTTAATTGAAGATAAGAGACTTGCCGTCAAAGATCTAGAAGCCTTCATCTCTCTTTTCCGTATCTCTAAGGAAAGTATTATAAGAGACGTCCCATTGGATTTCACCAATCAAGCAATCTTAAGCAACATCGCAAGCCTATCAAGGTTGTTGCTGCAAACAGACTGAACCGCAGGTTCCTTCAGCCTCTCATATAGACTCTCAAGAAAATGCACCCGCATTACTCACTCACTCACCTTCATTATCTGTTTCACTCACTTCAAAGAGCAATAAATTTCTAACTACATTTTTATGTTCCACGTCAGGTATTCTGTGTCTCCTTACATAGCAAGAGTCTCACGCTGCTATAATTGTTTTAGATTTGGACAATAAAGCCAATTGTAAAAGTCAGCCACGCTACTCACATTGCGGAGAGAAAGGACATTCCCTCTCTAAGGAATAATGCCAACAAATACAAAATCCGCCAAGGTCTGTGAACTGTCAAGTGACCATTGAGCAGACACCTCGCTGTCCAGAACTTGCCACACAAAAAGAGATAAGAAAATAAGCTGCTTTAAGAAATGTCTCCCTATTAGATGCTAGAGAGATCTTTAAAGATAACAAGACTCCTCTCCCCTATTCTTCGTCCTCTGAAAAATTTCTCACTCTAACCTCCTCCTCTCACGCCATTGCTCTCTTGCATGATAACATATTCGCTTCCCTCTTTCTCTATTCATATCTCACCTTTGTAACGATGCGCACATCGTTACCCGGTCGTCCATCCGCCGGACACTGCCATCCGACGACCATCAGTCGGGTCAGCGCGTGAAAACCGCCCACGCCCAGCAGTCACGAGACCTAAGAGCGAAGACGCTATGTGCCCCATCGTATTATAAATCGGCGAGCGAAAACAAAACATCTGGTATTTATTAAGTTGTTATTGTTTTGTTGTTTGTATCACCGGGTCGGCACACCGTACCGGAGCACGAGTCGCGCGCTCGGGAAATCAATCCGACCGCTTCCGAAAATTCCCGAGCCGCGAACGCGCTCAAATTGTTGAACAAACAATTATCGCGCCGACGCGATACCGCCGACACCGGGTATAAAAAGGTGGTCCGCCGGGTAAAGAATCAGAACCTTCTTCGCTGCTCTGAAGTCGGCACGATGCTCAGAGCTCTCCGAAAAAACCTATACGCTTAGACAGCGAGATCGAGGTTGTACTCCGCCTCTGCTGGGCTTCCCAGCATCCCGCCAAGCTAAGCGTTCCGACCTAGTATCCTATCGTTTGGCAATATCTCTAGCGGTGGGAAGTTACCCGCCAACGACGGATATTCCCGTCTGCCGGACGTTCCTAAGCCGAACCGCGAACCGCTCCCGCAAATCCTAGATACCGCGCGAAACATCTCGCGATCCGACGCAACGACCGGGAATCGTCATTATTACGGCGATAGGATCCGCACGACGAGGGCCGTAAGACCGCCCTACGCGCCGAAAATATCGGCACGCTATTCGCCCCGTCGCAAGGCTCCCGCCCTTTGCGACGATATTACCGTGCGCCATCGCTCTTCTCACCCGCCGGGTGACTCAGACCGCCTATCGATCGCGCATATCGATTATCGCGCAACGCGCTCAATCCACCGCCAAAGAGCGCCCACTGCAAGTGCAACCGCTGCATGCACTTGGGAGCGACACCTGCCGACGCGCACCATCAGGGTGCGTAACTGCCGCTTACCACCCGTAACCGCCGCTTACCACTCATGGAACCTCATACGGGCACTCGCCCGCACCGCTCTCATTTGCGCCGATTCACTCGTACGGGCACTCGTACGGGCACTCGCGCCCGTCTACATTCATCCGCGCACGTATACACACACACCACGCACACATACACATACACATACAAACGCATGCACCCACACTTTGTAACCCAACATTTGGACAATAAATCTTGTTTATTTGGCAGAACTCACTCGCATTCTCGTGCTTGCTATCCTTTCCGAGCCCTGATCCCGACCGAGCTATCTTCCGACATCGCTCGGGAAAATCGAGCGTTACATTGGCGCCTGAACAGATCTCATCTAGTAGCAAGTACATAGACTCACAAAGAAAGAAATGAAAGAATATATAAACTATCAAAGGCGCAGCGAATAGAAATTGCAGACGATCGAGGGCTGGACACGACCGGCATGATGGACGATATCCGGCGCCGAATGGCCGGTGACGTCGACGCGCACACCGAGGAATGCGCGACGGGCAGCATGGGAACAGCAGAAAATGGAATAGCAAAACGCGCTCACCACCGACGTAACGAACGTATTAAAGCAAATGCGGAAGTGGGGGGTATATTTTGATGGCCGCGACCCATTCGCATTTTTAGAACGGCTGGAGAAACTAAAGGCCGGATACGTCTTCCCGGAAAGCGTGATGCTCCCGGAATTATTACGCGGAGACGCGTTGCAATGGTACCAAAATAATAAACACCGGTGGGAAAACTGGGGACAGTTCGACCGCGCCCTTCGGATACAATTTTTACCGCGACGTTATCAGGCCACATTAAGATGCAAAATATCCGATCGGCGACAACGACTGGGCGACAGCTTCAAAAAATATATCGGCGACATACTAACGTTGATGCGCCGAGCCGGTGGATTCTCCTCGGAAGAAAAATATGAGAGGATATACAAAAACATGCGGGCAGAAATGAAACGTTACGTCCAATATAACGCAGAAGAAGGCATTGACGAACTGCAAATGCGAATAACCGAACAGGAGGAAATCGAAGAACTGTGCCGACAAGAACAAAAAACCGATCGCGAAGAAAACGCGAAACCAAACGTCGCCACCGCATATAACAAAGAGGAATGCTGCTGGAGATGCAAGCAACGGGGACATACACGCCGGATGTGCAAACGACCACGAAAATTCTGCTCACAATGCGGACGAGACGGCGTGCTCACCAAAGAATGCCATCCCGCACCGGGAAACGCCAAGCGGGCCGGGTTGCCAGCGGTCAAATCCGGCGCTCCGAGCTCCGCATAAAATACGATCCGAGACCGCACATAAGAATAAGAATAGGCACGCGCTTCCGGACACTCATAGACACTGGAGCGGAAATATCGTTCGTTAACGAGAAAACGGCACAACAGCTACAACGGTACGGGCACGAAATACAAATGCATGACGGAAAAATACAAATGGCAAATGGGGAGTCGGCCACAATACCAGAAACCATTACCGCGCCCGTTCGCATTAAAGGAGAAACCTTCCAGCACAAGTTTGCCATCCTACCGAAACTGGAAAGCCCGGTACTTATGAGAGTAGATCTGTGGTCACGAACAACGATCCGGTTAGAGCCACCTCGAACGAACAAACGGAGGAACAACACAACGCTGTGCACGGCGACCGGAGGACTGGCCACCCGAACCACCAACGAAGAGGAAAAACTACAGAAATTCTTAAAAAAAAGAATTCGGAAAATTCAAAGGAATACAAGAACCAACGGACAAAATACACCACCGAATAAGACTTAAAAACAACTCGCCAATCAAACAGCGATATCGACCGCGCAATCCGGCAATGCAAGCAGTAATCGACCAGGAAGTGGAGGACATAAAAGCCGCAGGGGTCATTGAACCATTCACGAGCGCCTGGAGCTCACCGGTAGTACTGGTCAAAAAGAAAGATAGAAAGTACTGATTTTGCACTTTAGAAAAGTAAACAACGCCACGGAAAAAGATGCGCACCTGCTACTACAAGTGACCGCAACACTAGAAAAATTAAGGGAAGCAAAATACTTGTCAATATTAGACCTCAAACAAGGATACTGACAAGTTCTCCTTGAACCGAAAAGCCGACCAATCACAGCATTCACGATACCGGGCAGAGGGCTATACCAGTTTAAAGTAATGTCGTTCGGATTACATTCCGCACCCGCTACGTTCCAGCGACTCCTAGACAACATAATAGGCCCCTCATTAGAGCCAAACGTTTTCGTATATCTGGACGATATCATTATTATAAGCAAAACGTTCGACGATCATCTCCGACTATTAACCGAGGTCTTCCGCCGGCTCCGCGACGCACGACTCCGCCTAAACCCGGAAAAATGAAAATTCTGCGTCGATCAACTTAAATACTTTGGGCACGTAGTCGACCGAAAAGGGATACGTACGGATCCCGAAAAAGTAAGCGCCCTCGCAAATTGACTCGAACCGCGCACGGTCAAACAAATTCGACAATTCCTCGGGATGGCGTCATGGTACCGGCGATTCGTCGCAAACTTCTCGACCGTCGCGGCACCGCTCACGAACTTCACAAAAAAAAACGCGAAGTGGAAATGGGGGACCGAGAAAACAACAGCATTCCGCGAACTCAAAAAGACGCTGGTGTCAGTCCTCGTGCTCGCGTGTCCAGACTTCACCCGCCGATTCGTACTGCAAATGCGAGCACAAGCGGACTCGGCGCCGTGCTGACGCAAAATTTCGAGAATGGAGAACGCGTCATCGCATATGCGAGATAAAAAATTATAGTGCTACCGAAATCAAATGCCTCGCGGTGGTTTGGGGCATTCGCAGAATGAAGGGATATCTGGAAGAGTACCCCTTCACCGTAATCACCGATCATCAATCGCTAAAATTGCTGCAACGACTGGAAGCACCCACCGGCCGGTTAGCCCGATGACTGTTCGAGTTGCAGCAATATGACCTTGAAGTTAGATATAGGAAAGGCACGCTAAACCGCGCAGCCGACGCCCTATCACGACAACCCGAGGTATGCGTAGCGAAACCGCGGCGATGCGGATGGTACCAACGGGTACTGGAGGAGACCGAGCGAGATCCCACCAACCGACCAGATTTCCGAGTACAGAAACTGTACAAACACATTCTGCACAGCCTAAATTTCAAGGAAACAAGCGCAGACGAACAATGGAAGGAGTGCGTGCCCAAGGATCAGCGAACCAAAATCGTAAGCCAGCACTATAACGAACCGACGGCCGGACATCTCGGCATCGCGAAAATCATTGCTAGAATAGCCGAATACTTCTACTGACCAGGAATGTTCAGAGAGATAGCCGCTTACGTCCGAATGTGCCCAATGTGCCAGGCACACAAAACCGCCCAAGAACAACCAGCCGGCAAATTACACGCGACGGACATCCAAAAACCGGGAACAGGTCACGACCGACCTCGTCGGACCATTACCGCGATCGCGACAAAGACACACTTGGCTATTTGTTATGCAAGACAGGTTTTCGAAATGGGTAGAACTAGCACCGCTGAGACAAGCAACAGCAAAGGCGACCACAAGAACGATAACGGAACGAGTAATATTACGCCACGGCCGACCAGAATCAATTCTATCGGACAATGGAACACAATTCGTGTCGAAAGAATTCGAAAACCGACTGGCAGCGTTCAATATCAAACAAACGAGCACCGGCGTATGCACCACGTTGCAACCCCGTGGAACGAATAACCGGACAATAAAAACAATGATAAGCGAGTTCGTGGAAAAAGACCATAGAGATTGGGACGAACATCTCCCCACTTTACAGTTTGCTTACAACACTGCAGTACGCGACGCAACAGGGTATATTTAAACCACGGGCGAGAATTAACGCCACCACACCACACCACGCCCGCAACAACGAACACCCCGCCGGACACGACACGACGAAGACTAGATGAGGCATACGAAATAGTACGTATACAACTCGCACGGGCCTGCCAAAGGCAAGAAAAATATTACAACCTACGCCGACAGTGGAAGCCAAAAATCGGAGAATGGGTGTGGAAAAAAAACCACCCGTTGTCAAAAAAGGCCGACAATTTCAACGCAAAGCTCGCGCCAAAATATATCGGGCCGCTCGAAGTACGAAAAATAATCTTCTCAGTAATCGTAGACCTGAGGAGCAAGAGGGGAAAACGGCACAGACATGTACACATTCAAGATCTAAAGAAAAACAAAAACAAGGCTGAGGATGAGAAAGACGAAACCCCTACCGAGACAACGACACCGACGACATTGAGGACTAAAACACAGTCTCGCACGATGACGGAAGCCGAAAACATCCTAAGAGGAATTGAGGAGCTTCTTGGAGAAAAAGGCCCGGAGCAGCCAAGCCTGCCCGCCGGGAAGGAAATAGACGACCAGGAAGCAGCAAAGAAAAAACCGCACGACCACTGCAAGTTGGCACACCAGTGCAGAGGTCGGATCAGACAAACGCCCGCAAGCTGCAAGGACTGACGCAGCAACCACCGCCACTACCAGCCCGGCCGACCGACAGCGCCGAACAGCACGCGCCCAAGCACATCCAACGCGGAATAACAACCGACGCTGCTGATGCCGACCGAACCACTGCTGCCGCTACCAATCCGGATAAAGGTGGAACGGGCATCATTTTTGATGTGCCACATTTTGCGGTCCACGTATCCCGCAAGTATAAGATACGCAGCCCCCAAAGACATTGGGTTATGCGATTCTCGAAGACCTGCCAGCTGCGATACCGCCACCGCATAAACTGAAAGAAGCAACAAGAAGCCTCAAATTCAGGCTTTAGTCCATTGAGGGGGTGATATAACGATGCGCACATCGTTTCCCGGCCGTTCATTCGCCGGACACCGCCACCCGACAACCATCAGTCGGGTCAGCGCGTGAAAACCACCGTCCCACGCCCAGCAGTCACGGGACCTAAGAGCGAAGGCGCTATGCGCCCCATCGTATTATAAATCGGCCAGCAAAAACAAAACATCTGCTATTTATTAAGTTGTTATTGTTTTGTTGTTTGTATCACCGGGTCGGCACACGTATGTACCGGAGCACGAGTCGCGCGCTCGGGAAACCGATCCAACCGCTTCCGAAAATTCCTGAGCCGCAAAAGCGCTCAAATTGTTGAACAAACAATTATCGCGCCAACGCGACCGTCGACACCGGGTATAAAAAGGCGCTCCGCCGGGTAAAGAATCAGAACCTTCTTCGCTGCTCTGAAGTCGGCACGACGCTCAGAGTTCTCCGAAGAAACCTGCACGCTTAGACAGCGAGATCGAGGTTGGGTGTATTCCTCTTCTTCTGGGCTTTCCCAGCATCCCGCCAAGCTAAGCGTTCCGACCTAGTATCCTATCGTCCGGCAATATCTCTAGCGGTGGGAAGTTACCCGCCACCAACGGATATTCTCATCTGCCGGAAGTTCCTAAGCCGAACCGCTCCCGCAAATCCTAGATACCGCGCGAAACATCTCGCGATCCGACGCAACGACCGGGAATCGCCATTATTACAGCGATAGGATCCGCACGACATAGGGCCGTAAGACCGTCTTACGCGCCGAAAATAACGGCACGCTATTCGCCGCGTCGCAAGGCTCCCTCCCTCGCGACGATATCATCGCGCGCCATCGCGCTTCTCACCCGCCGGGTAAGACCGCCTATCGATTGCGCATATCGATTATCGCGCGACGCGCTCAATCCACTGCCAAAAAGCGCTCACTGCAAGTGCAACCGCTGCGTGCACTTGGGAGCGACACCCGCCGACGCGCACCGTCAGGGTGACTCCGTAATTGTCGCTTACCACCCACGGACACCCTCGTACGGGCATTTGCCCGCACCGCTCTCATCTGCGCCGATTCACTCGCGGGCACTCGCGCCCGTCTACATTCAGCCGCGCACGTATACACACACACACACACGCACACACACACATACACACGCATGCACCCACACTTTGTAACCCAACATTCGGACAATAAATAAATCTTGTTTATTTGGCAGAACTCACTCGCATTCTCGTGCTTGCTACCCCTTCCGAGCTCTGATCCCGACCGTGCTATCCTCCGACAGCGCTCGGGAAAACCAACCGTTACACCTTCTCTCTCTTCTACGCTAATGCTTCCAAAAATTTCTTTTCTAGCCTTAAATCTCCTTCTATCTCTAATCTAACTTACCACTTAAAAATAAAATCCGTCTCTCTTCCCCAACTTAAACGACCTTCCAAAAACTCTCATCATTCTTTCTCTCAAAAACCATTCTGTTCCAATGTATCATTCTCTACTTCATTCTATCCTTTTTTGGCCTTCTACCAATCCTATTAACTCTGCTGCTGCCCCTATCCTGAATCCAGCTACTCTTCACTGGTTTCTTCCAATCTCCTTGAAATTATTTCTGCTATTGTTTAATTTTTCTGCAATCTTCCCTAATTCGGCTAGCAATTTTTCCTTTACCATTAAAAAAACTAACAAATTTTCTCACAGCACTCTTGACCAATGAAACTGTCATGGCGGATCCAATAAAATAGATTCTTTTGCTCAAATTGGAAGCCAATTCCATATCTTTGCTCTATCCGAAACATGGTTCTTCCTTGACAAAACCTTTTTTCTAAATAACTCAATTATATCTTACGGAAAGGCGGGCCGTCCAATAAATCTGGCGGCGTCTTGCTGGCGATAAAAAACTCCATTCCCTCCACTAAGCTCGACTCTATTTTCTCTCCAGATGGAATCCTTGAAGCAGTCAAGGCCAAAATCCCCTCTTCACGCAGCGACATCTACATCCTTTCAATCTACAGATATCTAACACGCTTACACCTTCTCATTTGGGATGATTTCTTTAATTTTATTCCAACTTTTTTTCAAGTCATCACAGGCGATTTCAACGCACATCACGTCTCCTAAGACTGTAACCGATCTGATTTAATAGGCACTTTCTAATTTGATTTCTCTCAGGATTTTTTCCTTTTTTTCATTAATGACAGCATCCCTACGTATATTTCCTATTTTTCTCGCTCTTACTCTGTCATCGATCTAACTTTTTCTTCTAATCTGATCTCTTACTGTTCTTGGACGACTCTCTTGATAGTTATTATCCCCTCTGTCATCACAATTAGTCATCCTATTCAATCTCATTCTTTTATCAAGCATAAGCTTTGCATCTCCAAGATTGACCGCAAACTCCTATTTACAATCCCTCACTTTTTTCCCTCTTTTTCTTTCCGCTTGGACATCTCTGACATCTCTCCATCATAAAAATACACTATCTTCTGCAACTTCCTCAAAGATACAATCATCTTTTTCCTACTAGAACGCAAGACTAATAACAACAATAACAATAACTTTTGCATCAAAGATTGAAGTGTAAAATCTGATAATAGAGGCCAATCTCTTTCAATCCACCCACTTTCTTGTAGAATGAGCACCGGAGCTGTTGAACGCAGGAAAATAGCTCTTCATACATTTCATAGAAGTCCTTCCCGATCTAATTATCTTAGCTTGAAAAAACAAGAAGCTCTTACTAGAAAAACCCTCCGCCAAGCTAAGCGACAAGTATAGAAATTCTTTTGCGAATCTATCTCTTTTTTCACTAACATTTCTGCTTTATGGCGCGTTGTCAAAGGATCAAAAACATATTCCTCAATTTCTCTGCCCCTTCTCCCTTTTCAAACTCTGGTATATTGAACCGAAATTCAAGACTTAATTTATTCTATTTCTCCCTTTTTATGTCCTCCACAAGCTTCCATCTTCTCGCTTCGACCTGAACTGTCCATACTCTTGCCACACTTTTGATAATCTCTTTGATGATCTCTTTCGCCTAGAAAAACTGCTTCGCGTCATCTTCTACAAAAATAAGAAATCATTTCCTGGATTAGACTAAATCAATTATACTATCCTTTTTAACCTCCCGGAGAAATACTATCCTCTCTTCCTTTCAATCCTAAACGATCTTTTCTCTTCCGGAGAATTCTCAGAGACATGGAGCCATTCACTAGTATACTTTATCTTTAAAGCTACTCCAGGAAAGTTTCATCCCATCTCTCACTTCCTGCTGTCTTAAAACCCTGGAAAAGCTCATTCTTCTCAGACTTGACTGGTGGATTGAACGCTATGAAAAATTCCCATCCTCACAATTCGGCTTTCGAAAATACCGCTCCTGCCAAGACAACCTTTTTACCTTTATTACAGAAATCCATACCAGTTTTACGGCCATTGCATGTCTTTTCTTAGATCTCTCTAACGCCTTCGACGTTGTTGTTTTTTCTATTCTCATCTCTGACCATGAAGAGCTAGGTCTACTTCCTAGCTTATGCCGCTTTATTTACACACTTATACACGGTCGCAGGTTTCAGTTTGTGATTAACGGGATACTCACCGACGAATATCTCACCTCCAAAGGAGTTCCGCAGAACTCCATTCTCAACTCTATTCTTTTTAATATTTACGTCTCTAAACTTAACAGATACATTGGAGGAGATTGGCGAACTGGTCCAATTGACCGATGACATTGCCATTTTTGTCAGCTCCAACAAAATTGAATATGCGCTTTTAGAATTCTCTTGGAAAAATTCAACAAGGATTCTTCAAGGAACTCAAGATATCTTTCTTCTAAAGGTCTTATGGTCTCGCCCTCTAAATCCTCCTTAATAATTTTTACAAAAACACGCATCAATTCTTTTATATACTCTATCAATTTAAATAACTCCGTCATTGATTCAACTTCTTGCAAATTTCTAGGCGTCTCTTTTGACTTTCAGCTTCTGGTAGCAATCATGTCCGTGCTATCTCTCTATCCGATGCTCCAACTTCTTAACATCCTCAATATGCTAAGAGGAACTTGGTGGAGAGGAATGCTCTTCTTCCTTCTGAATATTTACAGAGCATTAATAAAAGGCTCTATATAATATGGCTACCTTATTTTTTCTTTTAACAATCACTCTTATATGTATCATCTTGAAAAAATTCAATTCTTAGTTCTACGTACATGCCTAAGCTTGAAAAGAACTACTCCAACGAACATTATTCTCGCTGAGGCTGGGGAAGGTCCCTTAATATCCATATTTGAACTCTTTACCTCCAAATACATTCTAAAAATCTTCGCTCTTGATTCTTATCCACTTATAGATAAACTTTTTGCTCTCTTGTGATATTCACGCAGAACCCCCAAGATCAATCCTTTAAAAAAATTCCTTCTGTTCAGATTTTTTAGTTCTCTTCTTCACACAATATCTTATATCTCCAAATTTGATTACTCTGCTGTTTACTTTATCGACGCGCTCATCTCCTTTCCCTCAATCGTCATCACTTCTTTTTACCGAAGAAAACATCAGAAATGCTCGCATCCCTTAAATTGTCTTCTTTAATTTACAACCAATTAATTTTTTCCTGCACATCTTTCTTCACGGTTGCCTCAAAGAACGACTCGGACAACTACATAGAGTTCGCTATACTCTTCATCGCCTCACCTGCAACTTCTATTTAAATCTCACTTTTATTCTTCCATCTTTACTGCTGAAGCTTTCGCTATTCTTTATACTCTGGAGCATATTCTATCCAATTTAGTTACTAAATCCATCATTTTTACTGATTCTAAAAGTGTTACCGAATTCCTACTCTTTATCAATCTGGCTCATTCATACAATTATGTTATCTACGCTATCAAACAAAAGCTCTGCGAGATCAAACTGGCTGGATATGAAAACATCATCGTCTGGATTATAGCACATGTAGGCATCCTTGGAAACGAAACAGTTGATTATTTGGCGAAAAGAGCCATTTCTATAGATCAATTCTCTAAGAAGCAACTTCCTCACACCGACTTATACTCCATCTTTCAAAGAAAATACATTGAAAGCTCTAGCAAACTCCTCAAAATGCAAGGCAGACACAAAGAATTCAAATGTTTTAACTCATTCGAAGAAATCAGGCTCAAACCCTGGTTCCATAAACTTAAACTCAACCGAGAAAGCATTGTTACCTGTTGTAGATTTAGAAGCAACCATTACGCACTCAATTACAGTTTACATCGATGCAATTTTATTATAGATCTTCTTGCTGATGTGGTTTCCCCATGCGCAAAATGCGGATCACGTATTTTGAAGCTGCCCTCTCTACAATGCACAAAGGATGTCATTTCTGACACAGACTCAAGATAACGCAATTTTACAAGATTCAAGATATTCTAAGAAATCTTCCGAGACTATCCATGCATTGCTCTCCTTTCTTAAATCCAATAACTTTCACATTTAAATAGAATCTCTTCTCTATCCCCCTATTTTCTATCTTACTCCTTTATTAAACCAGTTGTTGGTTTGAATATACTGATCACACTCTGGATCAGAAGTGGCCATTTAAACCCAAAGAAGAAGAAGAAATAAAGAGACATTAAAGACAACGTAGTTCTTTTGCAGACTTTTATTAATCTTTTATTGTTGCTTACATAGTGGGTAAAATGATAAAAAACTAAATTAAATTATAAATTACAAATTGACTTTTTTGAATACTTTTACGGAATATAATATTCTTATATTATAACAATTAAACGCGCACTAATAAAAATAAATAGAAATAGAACAAAAAATATTATTTATGTTACGTAAACAGAAAATATATTAAATTATTAAAAGTGATTGTTTATAAATATAAAATGAAATAAGAATAAAAATATAACAAAAAAATTATTATTTATTTTGAAACATTTATTGAAACATTTAAAACAAAATCAAGATTAATTAATACCACATGGAATCAATTATCACATAATATCAAAAATATGGCGATGATTACAATATTATGGGTAACAATTCATCAAAAAAAACTCGGTGCAATTGAGAAAGTCGGATAAGCTAATAATGTTCGAGAGATATCTCAGATGTTTAACGTACACAAAGAGAGATACAAATTAAAATGGAAAGCACCTAAAGAATGATAATATAGTTTATTGATTATTCTATCAAATATTAGATATCATTTAAGACCCGGAGGCCGGATACATTGTTCCATCAAATTAAGTAAGTAATTATTATAAAAAATTATTATAAAAAATTGCAGTGAATTCTCTCATTGAATAAAAGAAATAAAAATAATACACAAAGTAATTAAAATAGGCAGAAAGCCAAATATACGCATTAATTATTTAATATTATTAAATTCTTTATTGAAATAATAATCATACTATTTTTATTTATAAATATAAATATTTTATTTATTATTATTTATAAAAAATTTATTTAGTTCTATTTACATAATAAAGCGATTCAAATTAATTAAGTTGTATTTCACAAATTACAAAAAACATCACATTTTTAATTTAATTTATAAAATATTAGATATATTTTTGTATATATTTTACATGAAATACATGTGTAAGATAATGTTTATATGTTATATATAATGTTATAAATTTACCTTCTAATTTTCATTCTAAATCTTGTACAAAACAATTTTATTTTTTAATTCTTTTTTACAAATTTTTTATTTCCTTGCTTATTATAGTCTTAAATTTGTTTCATATATAGTAACGTGTCCAACGGACGTATCTTATTTGGATATGTAACGATTAGACACTGCTCGACACATACTATTGAACGCGTTTTATTGGACATTGCTCGATTGGACAACGTTCAATTGTTTTATTGGACACTGAACGATTGGATACGCACATCGCACGATTGGATACCGCATGATTGGACACCGCACGATTGGACACCG
>JBCEZV010000007.1:6755230-6783783 GCA_039654365.1 Cataglyphis livida
GTAGAATCCTGAATAATTAAAATTTTATTTTATTCTGGCAGATGAAAATGTCATCAAGGTTTTGGTGGCCCAAGAAAGTGAGAGACAAAGTATGGCACTAATTAATAAAGAAATTCAAGCTGACAAACCAGGAGAGCTTGCGAGAGAGTCTGCAGGAGAGTCTGTAGATGCAACTGAAGTAAACGATATCAGAAAGGAATCCTTTGTTTGGCCAGATGAGGCAGTTCTTTTGTTTTTGGAGATTTATCGAGATAAAGAGTCTGATTTTGCCTCGGGTCTGAAACGCAACAATAAAATATGGATGGAAATTGCCACTGAAATGAAGAAGGCAAAATATAATATCACTGCTGCTCAGTGTCAAAATAAAATATCTGGATTAAAAAAACATAAAAATATAAGTGACAAAAAATCAAGGCAATCATTTAAGTTCTTGGCATTTTATTCTGTTGAAGATACTACAGAGAACACATCATCATCAGCCAATATTTCTGCCATGTTTGTTTACAAACGCATGAATCTGTTCCGTTTTTCTATGCGCATTAAAAGTGATAGGAAAAACGGACCGAGCCAATGCGCGCATACAATGCGCTGCGTTTCATGCGGTTCATGCGTGAAACGGAACGCACCCAGAAATAAGTTGGTGTACACTTATGCAAAAGTTCAAAAAGTGCATGCAATACGAACAAACCTAGTAATATACGAGAGGTTAGAATATCTTTTTTATGTGCAGTAAGTAATGTAGAAAATTATTAGAATATCCTTATTATTTATATATAGATTATTTATTGCATACCTGTATTGTTTATGCTGTCCGTAAACAATTAATTATTGTATTGTATGTTTTCGCACTTAAAATTTTGTCACGGCATTGTTCTACGAAATACTCCAAAAGACTACTCCTCTCCCCTCCCTTCACCCGCCACGCAGTATTAGTTTTTTTCGTTTTTCAAGACAAATATGAACATTATGAACTAACAAACGTTTTAATTAATTTTCTCGTGACCAACAAACAATTGCACATCGATTGAACTAAGATTAAAACAAAAATAATATCTTTCCGGCTAACTTCACATAAAATTTTATTTTCGTATTTAAAAAAAAAAATATTAACGTTGTAATTAGGCCAAACATCACTAACAAACAATTCGTCCAAAAAAAATATAAAAGTAAATGTTGACCGGCTAACTTTATGGAGCTTGTAAACGAAACCGCATCAACAACGTACCAAGGAAGAGTATCACAGGCCTAGGTTGCGATAAACTTTAATACGTATTAAGTACTACAGTGACCAATCATAGCCATTCTTTTAAAGAATAAAATAATTGTGATTGGTCGATATAATATTTAGTACGTTTAAAATATATCCGTGTAAACTAGGACATCAGTTTAGTATGGCTTACACCGATGTCTACACCGATATATTTTAATACGTACTGAATACTATATTGGACAATTATAGCCATTCCTACAAAGAATAGAATGGCTGTGATTGGCCAGTATAATATTTAGTACGTATTAAAGTTTATCGGTGTAAACTAGGCCACGTGTATCAAATAATGCAAATGACGATATAAACGCATGAAACAGCTTAGAGTTTCGAAGGATATGTAGCATGGAACATTACTTCTAAAATAATCGATATTATATGCTAAACATAACAGAGGCAATTCACATGAATTATATTTGTGTTATTCTTTTGCTTTAGTCCGTTCGATCACGTTCGATGTAAACACATCTATACTAAAGCATTAGTGCGTATCAAACTTAATACACGTACCAACGGCTGCATTCCGTTTCACGCATAGAGCGCATAGATCACCTGAAAATCTATAGTTCACGTAACATATATTATAGATTTTCAAGCGATCTATGCGCTCTATGCGTGAAACGGAATACAGCCCATTTCACGATGTAAACTAGGCCATAGGTGCGATTTTTCAAAGTTTATCAAAATCTTTCTCTGTGGGATCATCTCATGCCTTGTCTTATTTATAAAACAAATAAAAAACAAAAACAAGTTAGGCGTCTAATTTACCTGTTCTAAATTATTCTTTAGCCTGTTCTCTTAAACATTATCATCGAATTGGCCGTGTGGACATGTGTATCTCAGGCTTGAGCCATCTACAAGAATTTATAATGGTGCAAAATATGTCGCATTCCCTGAAAGTAATGTCTCGATGTGAGATACGAAGGTTTTGCAGTAATAATCTTCATCGATCATCTCCTGCAGTGGATATATTATCGGTATAATTTTTTTTATTTAAACATTTATTGTTTATTTTGTACAAAATGTTTAAATATCAAATTTACAAATAGGAGTCCATAATAATCTACAATTTTGGCTTTATTTTGTTTGTGTATTCGCAAACCTAATACAAATTTTTAATACACTCATAACTGTATTCCAAAATATACTCAAATATTATACATATAATAGAAATTAAAATACATTAATAAAATGTATATCTATCTTGGAAAATTATAATATTTATCAAATAATTCACTGATTTTTAGTATACAGAATGCACATTGTCTGTGAAGCAAAAAATAGAAGATTATTGGAGAGATAAAATTAATTCTTACAAATGCATTGCTAACAATGACATGAAAAATAAATTTTATGTTCTTTCTATGTTTCCATACCCATCCGGTGCTTTGCATATGGGTCATGTTAGAGTTTATACAATAAGTGATGTTTTAGCTCGATTTTATAGACTTAAAGGTAGGTAGAGCTTTTGTACAAGAAATATATTTTATTATATTAAATGTAAAATTTATATCTCATATTAGAGTAAGACAAATCTTTGGAATATGTTTTACAAGATAATTTTTTCATATGTTAAATTACAAGTATCAACTAAAATAATTAAATTAATAAATCTTATCAGGTAAATATGTGATTCATCCTATGGGTTGGGATGCCTTTGGATTACCAGCAGAAAATGCTGCTATTGAAAGAAAAATTGACCCTGCTGTATGGACAAGTAAAAATATAAAGACAATGTATAACCTATTGAAAAAGTTGAATTACTCTTTTGATTGGGAGAGAGAATTTGCAACTTGTGATGCTGATTATTATAAGTGGACACAAGAGCTGTTTCTGAAATTGTTTGATAAAGGTTTGACCTATCAAAAAAAAGTTTACGTTAATTGGGATCCTATTGATCAGACTGTATTAGCTGAAGAACAGGTAGATTTAAATCAGCGATCTTGGAGATCTGGTGCAATTGTGGAAAAAAAATTATTAAATCAATGGTTTATTAAAACAACAGCTTTTGCAAAGTAAGTTTAAAAACTAGACTTTTTATTATATATGGTGTTTTAGAAAATTAATTTGATTTTATTTAACTGTATGTTACAGATCATTGAGAGATAATTTAGATGATCCAAACTTGAAAGAATGGAAAGATATCATAAAGTTACAAAAGCATTGGATAGGTGACTGCAATGGCATTAATATCGATTTTAAACTGATATCCGAAATTCCAGACTTTCCAGAAATAATAAACTTATGGACCGATATGCCAGAATTTATAGAGTATGCAAAATTTGTTGCTATATCTCCTGAAAGTATATTACATTGTAAAGAACATACATATGATATAGACGTTGGGATAAAAGGTTTAAATGCAAAAATAATAAATCCATTTTCTGGTGAAGAATTGCCAATTTTTATCACCGATAAAGTGGTTTATCCACCATGGAGAGATACCCGCTTGGGTATACCTTCGGCGTCAATAGATGATTTAAATTTTTCAAAGTTAGTTGGAATACCATTTACACGGCATTCAATACATAACTATGAACAGCAACAGCAAAAGATATCTGAAATAATCCAGAAAGCTAGAGAATGGAAAATAGGCGGATATCCAGTAAGCTCAAGATCACAAGATTGGTTAATCTCTAGACAAAGATATTGGGGTACACCTATACCTATTATTCATTGTACCAATTGTGGTGTTCAACCAGTACCTCGTGATCAACTTCCTGTGATATTACCAAAGATAGTACATTCATCATTGAGTAAAGGATTTTCCATCCATGATGCAAAAGATTGGTTGCAGACAAAATGTCCCAAGTGTGGAGGAAAGGCGACTAGGGAAGCTGATACAATGGACACATTTGTAGATAGTAGTTGGTATTTTCTAAGATTTATAGATCCCAAAAATACAAAAGAGATGTTTGCAATAGAAAAAATTAAGGAAGCTTTTCCTGTGGATCTTTACATAGGTGGAAAAGAGCATGGTACAATAGTAATAGTTAATTGTTAAACTTAAATACATTTATATTCCAACTTAATATCAATAAATTTTATGTTTCAGCTGTGCTTCATTTATACTATGCCAGGTTTATGAGTCACTTCTTGCATTCGGAAGGTCTCATACCATGCCAAGAACCATTTAGACAGCTTCTTGTGCTAGGGGTCATTATGGGTAAAACATATAAAACTAAAAATACTGGCCAATACGTGGCAGAGAATGAGCTAATAAAGGAAGGAGACCAATATAAGACAAAGTCTGGAGAACTTGTCTTTATGAACTGGGAAAAGATGTCGAAATCAAAACACAATGGAGTTGGACCTTTCAGCTTATTAGAGAAATATGGAATAGATACAACAAGATTATTAATATTGGCAAATTTTGCACCAACATCTACTAGGAATTGGTCGGAAGATAGTAAATATTTTTAAAATTAATTGCCTATATCAGCAATTTTATAGGATATATATATGACTAATATATTAGAACTATTATATTAGAAGATTAATATGTTTATTTATATAATATTTCAGCTATTCCTGGTATAAAAAATTGGCAAAATCGCATTTGGCGTATTATTAAACAATTTAAAAGTGAACGAGATAGTATGTCTTTAGAAGAACTTCAAAGTGAACCTACTAATCCTAACTATGTTAAACATGATGCATATATGTTGGAGAGTCGAAATCATTTTCTCCAAAGTGTCACATATAATATAGTAAAATCACAACAGCTTAGTGTAGCAATATCTAGAATGCAAGGTCTTACAAATAGGTAAATAATACCCATAATTTTTTCTCTCCATGTAATTCTCATATTTTAATGTACACTGCATAAAATTTTGAATCTATAATTACAGTTTACTGAAAGTTAATGTAGAGTGTTTGAGAAAAAGTCGCGAATATGAACGAGCGTTAGCTGTTCAAATCATAATGCTTGCTCCATTTGCTCCACATTTTGCCTCAGAGTTATGGGCTACTTTTTGTTCTGTGAAACATCATCTAATAGACAATAATGAAGTAAGCTTGGACAAAGATGTGCTCGAACAAAAATGGCCAGACATTGATATGGATTATAAACTTGTACTGAATGTTTATGTAAGTATATATATATATATATATATATATATATATATATATATATATCCTTATATTTATATATTCTAGTATTGAAAACATTAATATGTAAAGTGAAAATATTTGTAAAACTGCAATCAGAGTTGCATATAATAAATTTTTGTTTTAAATTTTACTTTTAAAATTTGATAAATATTTACATCATAATATATTTTTAGATAAACAAAAAACACTTTTTAAAATTGAAGTTTCCTCGATATGTATTGGACAAAATGACAGCAGAAATGGCGTTAGAAAATGTGATCCTTCATCCAAGTTATAAAATGATTTCTGATGATAAGAATATTGTAGACATCAATTTTGAATCAGAGAAAAGCTGCGATGCATCATTATATGTAACTATGGAAAAAAAGAAAAAAGATATTGAGAATACTGTTACTACACACTGAAGACAAGTTATATAATACTTTGGTTCGTAATATATATAAAATGTTAATAAAATATTATAAGAATGTATTATAAGAATTAAAAATACACATCTCACATTCAACCCAGCGATGTCCGACTATACGCACGCAAGCAGAAAACACGTTACGTTTACGACGGACGGACAGACGTACAGGCGAACGGGTTGCTAGGGAAGCAATTGGCGACATTTCGCATTTCCGGACGCACCGTGGACGAAGTACTATTCCAAGGCTGTATTCCGTTTCACGCATAGAGCGCATAGATCGCTTGAAAATCTATAATATATGTTACGTGAACTATAGATTTTCAGGTGATCTATGCGCTCTATGCGTGAAACGGAATGCAGCCCAAGATACGTGACGGCAAGCGATTTCTCGCGATCATCAGCTGGAATCTGGTGGTAATTGAGGAACATTGATTTTGACAATTGTAGTAATTAAAGGCGTCGATATTACCGACCGTTCTCAAATAATTCGTAAACGTATCTGCCTGGATCGACCTTAACCGTTACGTTTGGCTATGTTGGTTACACTGCGTAAACTTTGTACGACGATTTGAAATTTTCGCAATGGCGAGCCCGCCGGTTTATTCGCGCGCGTTGACTAGTACGTCCTCTTGATTCTCTTGGGATTTCCCGGATAATCCTTTTCCCAGAGAAGGTGTTCTTCGACAACACGTAATTGGCGTCGCGCTGAAATACGGGTAACGTGCGTATAATCAACGTATCGATTGACATCGCGAACGAAAGATACATAACTACGGGACAGGACGATGGATATGTCTGGTGACGAGGACATGTTCGCTATCAGCGACGAGGAAACGTCGTTATCGATGCAAACCGCGCCGTCGAATCCTATCGAAGAGCACCTGTTGAAACAGCTCGCCGATGTGCAGAATAGAATCGATGCCACGTCGAACGAGATCGAGGAGGTGAAAACGGCCACTGCGCGAATTTTGAACGCTCTGCAATGGCGCGCGCTTCATGGAGAGGATATCAATTCGGATTGTGATGGTGATGTAAGCAGGTTTTTTTTTTTACCATGCGTGATTAATACGATGCTAAATACTTGTAACTCGTGTCTGAACAATCTGAGAGCAATTCCCTTTCTATTCGTTTAATTCTATTAGTTTAACTTTTCTTTTAAGAAATTATAGTTTTATATATTTTGTTAAAAAAATTCTTTGATTTCTTTTTTTCATGAAACTCCTTTGCACACAAATAATTAAGGATTAATTCTCCTACATTTAACATATCTATGCATTTAATAATTAATGTTTCACTAAAACTTGGTATACTTAATGTTACAGTTGTACACTGTCGAAGGACAACCTATCTTGAAGAAGAAAAGACAGCGTGAGAGCAGCAATGCAGAAAGAATTGTGGAAATAATCTCACAATGGCAATGCATTCTTCAGGATAAGTGGATTATTGGAGTAGAGCTACAAAATGTATCCTGTTGGTGAGTTGTTTGACAATTATCGTATTTAATATAATTTTTGTTTTCTCCAATGAAAACAAAAAAGAAAGAGAAGCATATTGAAATAGAAAATTTATAAATTTATAAATGCATAAATACATGCATGCAAATATATAGAAGATAGATAAAGTGAAAAATTGTGTAAACACACAATATATATCGTATAAATCTTCTTTATTCAACAATGTGTTTTATTTTATAGAAATTTGTAATTGCAAGTTGAGACATTTGTATTATCCAAATTTAATAATTGAATTTTGCAATTATATGTAAATATTTCATTTGGGACTTAAGTATTCTAAATATCCAATTATTTTGAACCAACAATTTTTACTGTAGCAAAGCATCATCATGCAAATATGCTGTTTTTCTTTATTAATTTAATTTTTTTGTGCTTGGAAATATACATTTTATAATTTTTTGAGATAATTTAATTCTACAAAATATCTGCATCTTTTAACGTGATGTGTACAATGTGATAAATTAATTATTTCAACATTTTTCACCATGTTTTCCTTGAGGCAGTACTATTACTATTGTTATAGTGATATTATATATCGTAATCATGCGTATACAAATTTTTATTAATTATAGAATTGTTGTGCAGTTGTTAGGAACAATTCAATAGCACAGTTAGATATTTTTATTGCATTATGTAAAACTGAAACTATCACAAATTCTTTTCAATTATGTCACATTTTTTAAATCTATATAGACTTTTCTCTTAGATCAATTTTTTTGCATTTTTATATTTAAAGGCTTTAGTAATTTTTATCCAATCTATTATTAAAACATAAGATATTTAAGAAATGTGATTAGATAGCAATAAAGATCTCAGATGTGATAATTTGTAAAAATTTAGCTTGCTTAATAATTTAACTATACAAGTAATAAATCGTATATCATATTTGCAAGATATTCTCATTATTGTTTATCATAAGTCTTCTATTCTTTAAAACAGTTGGTACAACAATTCGATAAACTTTAACATATGCACACTATCAAAATGCTTAATGCGACAATGCAGTTTATAAGTTACAAAACCAGAACATATATTAAGTATTATTTCAATTTTTTAAATTCTATGTAAGAAATGCATCGACGGCATGATTGTTACTATGTACATATCATAACTTCCTCTCCTTCCAAATTCATTTAAGTGCTACCTACAGTTTCGTTGTATGTATATGTCGTTCAGATTGAAGATTTTACGATACGTTTGGACACACGTATCATCAGATTGGAGATTTTACGATACGTTTGGACGTACGTATCAAGTGCGGACGAAGTATCAAATTACTTGCATGTCAATGTGGTTATTTCATCCCTTCCAAACGCTAGGTACTCTTCGGGTGAATAATCAAACAACACAAAGTCATATCTATACGAGAAACATGAAATAAGATAATATAGTATAATCTATAATCTTACGTTTTTTGTTTTTTTTTTTTTTGTTTTTTTTTTCACGATGTATACGTAAAATCATTCATATATTTTTCGCATTTTTTGTCAGACGAAAAATAACGAATATAATTTCTGTGAACATACCTGAACATCTCGTAGAGTTCATTGATTTGCGTTTTAGATAATTGCGTGAAATAATTTTTTATAACATCTTTTGTTTGGACGCCTCTAGTTGGATTTTTCCATTCGGGTTTGATGATGTGTCCCACATGAGCTTGTTTTATAAGATAGTCTTGATCATCCTTTAACAAGAAAACATAATGAAAATTGCTTATCTCTCTACTATCGGTTATCGATGATTGAATTCACTTACATGTAGAGTCTCAAATTTAGCTATTATATCGAATCGCACTTGGCAGGGTGTGCAGAAATTTACAACTGGCGTCCAATGCATGTCAAGATCATTTCCCGCTCTCCGCTGACATAACAGCCATCGTACGAATTCTTCGAAGAGCGGATATCTCGGTCCTTGCCTTGTATTTGTCTTCGGATCCTGTATTTTGTAGAAAGCAATTTTGTAATTCTTTGCTGAGCATTGATATAAATTTCATCAAGCTTGAATTATCGATATAAAATCGTAATGAGGCACGAAAAGTTGATTCTTTCAAAATTCTTTAAGATCTATCAGGATTCTTTAAGAATTTATTTCTAAGTATTTTTTGATTAATCTGGGCCACATATCTTGCATTCTAATTTCCTTTATAATTTCTTTGCGAATCATTTATATTTATGATGCTGAAGTGATATCGCTCTTAAAATTTGTCAAATGATATTACCCTTGCTCTGTAATGCCAAACTATGTGTGCACCGAGATTGCTATGAAACGTGTGTGGCAGACTGTGCTCCAATTTGTCCCGGTAAGCGCTGAGCAATCTTTCGAACGGATGTCGCACTATCAAAAAACTGATGCTATCGTTTAAGTATTTAGTTAGCTCTTCCGCAGTGGGCCTAGGATATCTCTGTCTAGCCAGCGAAACTGGCACTGCCTTGGAGGCCTTCAGGAATTGCGGACTATATCTGCAATATTAATGCAATAATGATTACTGGCGAGATGAATCGTTATCAACTCCGTCATTCAATACATCAGCATTTTAATAAATTAGCAATAAAATAAGTTAACGATATAGAGAATTTAAAATAATTTTGGAATAGAGTAATAATAATTAAAAACTTATAATATATAGTATTTTATAATTACATCTTTTACAATTTTTTATAACGATAAATTATATACGCGCGATATATACGACTTTATTTTTATTCTTTTCGTCGACGGAAAAAACTTTAGTATGTACGTGTACGATGTAGCAGCAACTTACCCCGCAAGTAAGTTAAAGTTATACATCCACGACGTGGACGCCGCTTTGAAAACGTTGCACCATATAAGGTGATATTCTTTATTTACAAGGAATTCCCAGGCGTTCGGCCTGTGAAGCGAATCGTTGCCAGGACGATCGAGTCCTTCCTCGGCGCATCTTTCCGCCAGAAATTTCCGTCTGGCTATTAAACGTTGCTCGGTTTCCGCCGCGGTGATCTGTTCCAGCATTTTCTCTTCCGGTGTTAGATTCGCGTCCTGTTGAAACAAATAAAATAATAAATTGAATTACAGAAGAAAACCAATGATAAGATGCGTTTTTTTGCGGTATAAATTGTAGGCGCGACACGCTATTTCGATAACATTATTTCAGCGAATTTTATTGCTCGTTTAATGATACACTTGCCTATGAGCCGTTAATTGACATACTTTAAAAATTACGGAACATCGGGTATAATGTTATCATTGTCCAGTTGTTGTCAATTTGACCTAAATTCGGAGTTAGCAAGGGGTTAGATATATCAGAAATTATTTCAATGAGAACTATGAAATGAGACGCTATATACACTGAATTATGAATTGGACGCTGACGTAAGAGTTACGATATGTATATATGACGTAAGGTACGAAACGTGTCGAGGATTATTTGCTCAATTATGTAGCGTGATTTTTATATCTTTACCAAATGACGGAAACGAGAGATACAGGTATGAACAGTTTGTATGATGATGTAATTACCATTACTTTGTCGATCTATATCGATAATACATTTACGATTAACAAATTTGTTTGCGCTCAAGATTCAAGTCATTGTGTTATTTATATTACGGAGAAATAGACATAAAAAATTTTTTTTATAACGGTAATAAAAGTATAAGAAATAAAAACAAATGTAATCGCTTGTCGTAGTCGGTATCGAATTAATAGCGCTTATGATGTTAGATAATTACGAGATAATGAGAGCGCAAGTAATTACGGGATAATGAGCGATAATTGTAGCGATATGATTAGTGTAATTGTGTGCAAAAGGATCGAGAGTTTGACTTATATCACGCGTAAATAGAGAATCTACATAAACGGCAATTCTTTCTGTCAAGATTTTAACACGTACATATATTAATCTCTTCTTCGTGACACGCAAGGTTAAACCAATTTCCTAATTTTTGCAATTAATCTAAATACGTGTTCGTACCTTACCGAGTACCCGCTACATTGCGAAATTGACGAGTCTATGGCGCACATATTTGCATTTACATTAGAAGTCACGCCATTTACATAAATATATTTAATGCATCCTTCACATGCATGTGTTATCAAACGCGTAAGCGCGCCTTTTTTCTTAGTTTTAATTTTGACAAGAAAATATTCAATTTTCACTATATTATAATTTTTTTATTTTCATAATCAATTCATGAGTTGTTTTTTTTAAGTACTATTATTGAGTTATTTCGGGTATTTAAATAAGAGACATAATTACAAGCAGCAATAAGGCCCTACTGCATGCAGTGGAGATTGCAAGAGGCAATTTTGTATACTATCTTGGGACACATCTTGTCGCGTGAATCTGCGTCGCAAATAAGATGGCATGTTTCTACGATCTGATGAATCATCCGTAATTTTCAGAAAATCGGTTCCCAAGCTGTACGAAAATGATATACATTCTTTAAAATACGTCATTTTTATCGCAGCGTAGGAGAGTTTTATCTCGTGATACACTTATTTGCATTAAAATTTCAACAGGAAATGTAATTTCTATTATAAGCGCAGCAAATATTTTATAGAAATATTTCGGTAATTATGAAATATCGATCTTTAATTAATTCTTGGAACTGCGAGTGTTAAAATACAGATTGCAATCGCAATCAATTGCGATCGCGCTGAGATGTCATAATAGTAACTTGAATAATATTTTTCTCTTTATTTTGCTGAATCATAATTCGTTCGGGATGATGTAATGCGAGAAAATCGCATGGATGCGCGTAGCGCAGCGTGCTGGTAAGACCTAATACCGGCTTTCGTTTATTGATTTCGATGTAGAACGCGCCTTGTGCAGCGACGAATGTGGGCCACGAAGGGTGGTGGCGCATCGCTCACGTTTATGCACTGGCGCATCGTTATGCATACACGTGTGTCATCGGTAAGACAAGGCCTTAGAATGCGTACATGTCCGCTATTTTTCCTATATCCGTATCTCTGCATTTATTTAGTTAAGCAGACGTATCATCAATCTTGTGTCCGCCATACCGGCAACAAGATTGATGATTCCGATAAGACAACTTTATAAAGTGCAAGTGGATGTCCGCCTGTTGCGACTAAAGTACTGTTTTAAATTGCTTTGATGAAGAAACAGAAGTTTTACAACTCGCGGATATATCTGTCTTGTAAGATGCGCGTTTTCCTCGTTTTAATACTAATACTCATGATAGGCAAAGTCTTTATTATTGAGAATAAATTTTACTTACGTCGTTTCGAGGATAATTGATGTTTTTGAATTAAAAGAATTCTCTTATTTTGCTGGAAATAGAGTTCTATTTTTGCTCTTTAATTAATTACTTTAATTAACCTTTAATTAGTTTTGATTATTATAATTTTATACTGATTCTATATATTCAAGTTTTCTTATTTTTAAATGCGAAACGCGCATTAGTTTCTGGACTTACATTTATTTTATAGCCTTTCATTATTCCGCAAGTAGCTTTGTTAATGAATATACGTCATTTTTACAAAGAATAAAGTTTTTATTCGTCACAATACAAGTTTTTAACTGCGTCTCGCGATTCTGTGATTATCTTGTTATTAACTTTTTTCAGCAGAAATTTTTTTCAACTCACGCGCCTTTGACTTTACAATACAGTTATAGAGTGTCATGTGTGATGGCCATTATTTATCATACAAATACTTTGATATGTAGAAATCTTTTCGGCATTATATTCAGCGTTATCTGAATCAGATGATCTCAAAGTTCTCTACTAAAATATATAATGCTTTTTTTTTCTTTTATATAGCGTAGAACCTTTTTTTTCTACGACAGAGCATTTGACATTATCATTCATTATGAAAAATGTTCACTGAATACACTATTTTCGTCCATTATTTCGCAAAAATATTGTAACGGTAAAAAATAAATATAATTTCTAGATTACACAATCACATGCACAAAATTTCATTGTCAGAAATTGCTCATATTTTAGCAATGTATTCCTTTTATGAAATCAATCTATTTTTTTGATATTGTGAATATCTTATCGTGATAACATATTCCTACGCGATGATAGTCCGTGAAATGACTGTTATATACGATTAGGGGGTAACTTTAACTATCTTTTTGGATACTTAAATAGGCCATATTAGGCGGGCACTGATCCACGTACCGCATTGCGCCTGGAAGCGTGCCAATCTATGATCGTCGTGTTTTACGTAAGGCAAATGTTTTCGGTCTCCCAGGAATTGGTAGGAAACAAAATTCTGTGTTTTCTCCAAAACAGATTTTTTTTTTTTTTTTTTTTAATATGAGTTTCCGTTATATACTTGCTTTCCTGATCTAATATTTATAACAATTTCCGATAGAGATGAAAGTTTAAAGAATAACTTGAAAATAAAATGCAGCAAATAATTATCAGTGGAACTAAAATTAAGAATGAAACATATATTAACATTTGTGAAGCTTTTTATATGACGCTGAAAATTTTGTAGCTTATATATTTATGCTTATGAGATTTTTGACCTCGGAAATGTTCGATGCTATTAAAACATCACCCATAAAACGTGCTTCCTTCTGTACTTATATCAAACAATAACAAAACGTCACGCTAATGTTAAACAATCCGCTATGATAATAAATGTTCATTTTTTTTTTTAAACTTTTATAAATTGTATACATACTTAAATTATCCAACGTAAGATATAACGCGCAAGTTTTTATTAAAAATTCATCAAATATTTCTTATTAAGGCCCATCAGTAATAACATTTTTATAACGACTTACCTCCAGTGAATTCCCGTGCTGCAAGGTGTTGGTACTATCCTGGCAAGACAGTGCCAGAAGGATAAGTGCCAGGACACCGGCAGCAAAGATAGCACGGCGAACTCCTGCCAAGACGCGACGACGTGGGGTCATCTTCTCCCGGAAAACGTGCTTCCGTCTGTACTCATATCGGACTGAAACATGTTTAGAGCGTTACCGTAACTTGTCGCGATGAATCGCCGATTCGCGAGGCTTCTTCTCGCGGATCTTCTCCTAACTATTACGTGGAGCGTTAATTGTATTATTCTGTCGTTTGTTCGCGGCACCGTTACTTCTTAAATCTCGTTGCTAGCGGGAATGTTCGAAAGGTGGGAGTTAATTGAGCCATTGTGAGAACTCAGACATAAATATGTTAGGATGTTGCGGCTAGAAATTATGCGTATATAATCCGAGCGTGAGTTATTCAATGCCTTGCAATTAAATAGCACTCGAATAATACGCATATTTGTGATAGATTCTTTAATTGCTTGGGCAATCGCTTTAAATTTGATAATGTAAATAATCTTTATTTGTATGGTGAGAATGAGATATAGAACCGATAAAGTTAATGGCACATGCGGTCTACATTACTGATACTGTATACGCATGTTCCGCTTTGATGAGGAAGCGAATTGTGATACCAGATAATGACAATATATACTGTTACATTCCCCTCTTCCGCGTGATGTGTCTTGGCATTCGTAGATGAATATGATATATAATTGGTTCGTCATATCGACAAATCAATTAATTATTATCATCTTTAATTTTTCTCATATTAAATTTATTTGCATTTTATCCGAACGCGCACGTGGAAAAACATCAAAGACGTCAATAAGTAAACATTTTACGCATATCGAAATCGCACTTACCTTAATTAAGCAAATATTTTATAATAATTGTATTTATAATGGCCAATGAGAGAGAAAAGAGAAATATTGAGTTTTTTTTCTAAAATGAGAGAGAGACAGAAATATTGAGTTATTTTCCTAAAATATACAAGTATTTTACATTTGTTCCTATCGTATTACATCGAATAATTTGCATATGAAAATATTGTGTTGGAGTATTTATAGTGTTCAAGAATATTCAAGTAAAGTCAGATGATATAATAATTAGATTGAGGAATAACGGAGATAAGTGTGTCAAGTTCGCAGAATTATTATAGACGCGTGAGAAATAGATATCAGATCGATGGAATAGTTAATTAATTTCGCGGTTTTGTCGGTATGCGTCTGTCCGTGTGTCGAGATTGTAAATATGTTTAGCTCGCCAAGCAGTCGAATAGTCGCGGAAATGTGACCGCGTGATATGATAAGCATTCACGAGTTGCAGAAATTCGCACGATCAGTATGTCAATGATTACATTGATGCGGATCATCTTCTCTTACAGTTAATTCTTTTGAAGATGCTGTTAGCGTTAATTATAGGTCTAATTGCGTAATCGAATGACAGGCAATTCGAAATTCGTTATTACATTCTTCATCGGATATTTCATTGTTTGTTATCAGACAACAAAACAACAATCATATTAAATACGATCGATAGAAAGATATATTAAGTGCGATCGGATTAGCTATCTGCAATTGCAAATGTCACGTAATGATTTATTATTAAAAACATTGTGTTTATGAAAAAACCGATATCTCAAATTGATATTCGTTATGATAAAAATAACATTCTTAATAAAAATAGAGAATATATTAAAAATAATATGAATTGAATAATAATAAAAAAAGACACAAGAGAACTGCTATTTTGACAGCGGTGAACAGTGTGTGTGTGTGTGTGTGTGTGAATTATATGTATATCTAGTGTATGTAATTATGTGTATAATTTCATTTTATCAACGCGGAATACTTTCAACTTAATATCATATCGTTGTAATTCATATATTTATACACAATTTTTGTTATATGTACATATCGAAATTATAAAATATATTTTATAAATTATTTTACAAAATAGAGAGAAAGATAAGTATTAAATTTCTTAATTTCTTAAAATGAATATATTTTGATCGTTATAATATTTCATTTCACAATTCGTTTATTGTTCATGGTTTATGAAACAAAATCTTTTATTGGTATAATAGACGTTTATTTGTTATTGATTCAAGCAAAGTGAAACATAAATCTCGTTTTTTCGAAAGACATTTAGTAGTAATATGATTGTAGAAATCGTGTGTGTAAAAACAGCCATAGGAAAAATTACACATTCATGAAAGGAATTTAATAGGACGTATGTGAATTTTATCGTGAAAACGTTGCGAAAAAGCATGTACAATCAGCAAATTCAGGCATCATAAAGTAAACGTGTTCGGTAACGGTATATAGTGCGATATTTATATCAGCATTATAGAGCGAGAGATAGAAAGAGAAATACAATAGTGAACAGTAACGAATTTATTAACGCGTTACTTCTTTATTGGCAGTTTCGACAAAATTTATATCGCGCAATCTTCATATACAGTCACAAAAAAAAAAATATAATTATCAGCGTGATTTCATACTTGATTAATACGGAACATTTTCAATTCCATATGCTATTGTGTAATTCGTATACTTTCTTTCATTATTAAACAAGTTTAATCAAAATTGCAACACCGTAATACGTTGCAATATTATAATTACCGGTACCGGCCAATCAATCTTTGAAGCAAAAATGACTTCTTTCCGTTTTATATCGTTCTAATAATCTATTGTGCCGCGTCCATCCGTTGTCACATAATCTTTTATGTAACTCAATCGTCCACTATAGTCTCAATCAATAAAATCAATAAAATATACACGTTATCATAAATTTATTTGTAAAATTAATTATACAATTAACTATATAATTTAATGATAAATATATATTTATCTCTTTTTTACGGAATAATTGTAATATGTACGTGATAATAATAATACATATACAAGATAGAACAAAATTATGTAAGACTGTCATCAGGAAGAACGATAATTCTGTTGCGCAACATTAATGCGGATGAATGGAACACTGTGCGAAACAAGATTTATCTTTTGCACAAATGAGACATCTCTGTGCGACGCAATACGATCGGTACTGGCGTCAGGATACCAGCATTAGATTACATAAGCCTGGACGATCTTATGTGCATGCGACTTATATTTTCCGTGAGATTGAGGACAGGAGAAACGGCCTGTTCCCACAGCGAAGAGAAAAAAAAAGCGTCTTTGATTTCAACGTGAATGGAACCGTCGATTTATAATTCACAATTACATTCGAATCTTGTATGAGATAAGAATTGATTATTGAAACAGCGACAGATGTTAGTTCAAGTATTAATTTTCGTCTCTTTCTCCCTCTAGTATTGTCCGATTAAAATTCGTTAACAAAATACGATGAAAAGAGTCGAGACATGTGATGGAAAAAATTGTTGATTAATATTTCTAAAGAAAAAAACTTTATCGAGACAAAAAGATTTAATAAATTTGTTAATATTACATAGTTTATTGTTGAAATATGAAATGATAAGTAAGATATTTGTAAACGATTATACACAAAATTTAAAAAAAAAGAAATATACTAAATGTAAAGAAAAGAAGAGGTATATGTACTAAACATAACAGAAATATTATATTTTGATTTTCTCGGGGAAGAGAGGACTACTTATAATCAGATCGAGGCAATGTTTGCGGAACGGATAGGTCAGTGGGTTAACGAAATATTGTTAATCAGCTTGTGTCAATCACAAATATTATGACTTATCAATTATCGTTGGATAATAAAACAGAGATGAAATCACTATAATTATTATGGACATTTTATAAAAATATTATATATCAAGTATTACTTTTGAATAACACTGTTTGATCTTTGAATTAGTAAATGACGATAAATAATTAGTGTCCAAGAAATATCAAATGGCAAATAAGATATTATCAACATGGATTAATTTTAACCTTGAATTACGGTTGTGTTCAAACACTAACTTAATTAAAATTTTTTTTTCTGTCTCTCTCTATTTATATTATAGCAACATTATTCTTGTAAATATTAGCGAGAATTTTTAACTTGCATTTAGTTAATCCACACTGTCAATGCAATTCGATTTACATTTTTTTTTAGAAATAGAAACTTTAACTGTTTTAAGTTAACCATTTTCAATTTCTGAGATTCAGTTTTACTATCATCGATAATTTATTTAGTTCAACTGATTCTTTGATTCTAGCATAACTATCTAACACTTAATATCTAACACTAAAATAAAAATAGAAAAAAAAACATATATAGTCAATCACGTTAATGACACAAGGTTCTAGATAGATCAAGTTAATCTAAAGTTCTTGTTATAACGCACATTTTAAATACATTAAAATTCCCCGTTTTGACAATCACGTGTTATGACAATTCGGATTTATGACATTTCGGACTAACATTATCACTGTATTTTAAATATACAGATTTTATCATATCGAACGATATTTTCATCTCCTATAACATTATCGTGAAAAATAGTATATAATCTCCCGGATAACCGCCGTGAAATCTGTGAGTGCTGATTGCATTTGTATGGGGTTGTGCGACGAGCGCACGGGTTCATGGGGTCAGCGGGTGAGCTTTTTAATCCCGGAATTTTTACACAGCCGCGTATGAGACATCCGTCTCCTCGGGTTGATCTTATGTCTTTTTCCCTTTCTCTCTCTCTCTCTCTCTTTTTCTCCTCGTACCTTCTCCGGGCATATGTCCGGCGGCGGGATCACTGACGCATTTGTCGTCGCGCGTGATCGTCGTCGGCGTCGGCGGGCGTCGTTTCTCCCTCGGGTCGTGGGAAGCTTCGTGTGCGAGGGACGCCGCGTGCGAGGGATGTCGGACGTGGTCCTCGCGCCGCAGGAGGCAGGGCAACCGAACGCGTGGTGTGTGCGTGCCACGTGATGATGCGTGTGCGTGTCGCACCAGGAAAAAGTACGCGATGCCGTTCCGATCACGGCGGCATCGTGCAGATCACTGAGACCGACCGACCGACCGGCCCCTGTTCCATGGGCGCCTCGACGCTCGCGTCCTACACTTACCACCCGACCCATCTTACCAGGGCCGGTTTCTTCGGGTGCTTTAGGTGCGATAGGTGCGATAGGTGCGATAGGTGCGATAGGTGCGATGTTTCTTTTCAGACATGTAACATAAAGTATTCAGTTCAATTCTTTTCGGTTATTCTTTTAAAAATTTGAGCAAATTAATCCAGATTTAATTCTATTCGAGAAATTAAAATAAAGATTATATTTGAAGGTTTAACTCTTGTAAAATTTAAAATTATTTTTTAAATTATTGAGGGAAAGCATACATGTATATGAATAAAGGAAAATTGCATTTTTTATAAGTTAATATATTACATACTAACATATATACTTATATTTTTTGGCTTCTTATGTATGAATAAAAATAATTAAAATTCCATAATGCATAAAATTAGTAAAACTAAAAATAAATATAAAATTAAGACTATTTAATATGAAGCATGAAAAATAGCAAATTTTGACCTTGTGTCGAGGTATGTAAATGCCTGTAACCGGACCTGCGGTTTGCCTGCTTCCGTCAATTGGTCAGTTTTTTCGCGGGTCGATTTACCGGACGTTTCTCGCGCAAACGCGTCACGAACCGACGTAAGCGAGCGAACGGCTTCTCTTCGGTCGGAGGCCGATCAATTAAAATTGAAACTTAATTACTAACATAAACGGTAACTCTTGATTCGCAATGGATCGATCACAAATTGTGGATTCGAAAATTGCAATGTGATTTTGCTACCTGTGTTTCGAGCACGAAATATTGTTCTAGTTTTATATTTAACATTTCTTGATATTTTTTCCGCGTAAATAGTTAAATATTTAAGATATTTAATTATGTAATTGAGAAAAAATAACAAACTATATTTTTATGTCATAAATTTTCTTCATATTACACGATCTGAATTGAAATATCAAAATAAAATATGAGACATATTTTCAATTTCGCAATTACTTTGATCTGAATATGCTTTACAAAAAGAAATCTGTATGATATAAAAAGAGAGGAAAAGAAAAAAGAATACATAAAATAATGCATGCAATTTGTATTTTATAAAAAAGTGAAGAAAAGGAAAAAAAAATTCACAGATTGTATTAGCTTTATATAAAGAGCAACTTGTATTATAATGATGAATGAAATTATTCTATTAATGTCGATATTGCGTTATTATATTTCTGCAGGAACATCGCGATTAGTATCTTTGTTCGTGAGTCGATCTGCATAAATAATGTCAGTACAAGCATTACATTCAAGGTCAATTCGTATGTGCATATCCGTTAACTTCACGGCTGCTTTATCTGTGCGTGACTTAATTTTTTTTTTATAAAAAAGTGTGTTTAATAATTTTTTTATTTAGAATAATGATAATTACGTCATTATAACGAATCAAATAGAAAAAAATAAATCGAAAAAAGAAATGTTTGTAAGAAACGATGAAGTGATAAAGAACACGACTAAATAAGAAAGAGCTGATAATTTTATTCTGATTTTAATATGAGAAGGACTTAAGCTTCATTAATTCATTATACTTCTAGTTAAGTTTTTCTTAATTTATGCGTCAAAAATGAGATATCTTATTATTTTGAATAATGGAATAGAAGCAAACTCTGAATACGCGATTTAGATTAGTTGATAAAAAATTTTGCGCACGAACGTATAAGTCAAGCGAGCAGAAAATTCAGATAAAATTAAATTATATGAAAAATTCGGATAAAGTTTAATTATATGAGGCAAAATTTGAAACAATCTATTTTTCATTTATGCGTGGTACCAATAGACCAATGGTAGTCTTTCTTCGATTATCTTACAGATCTCAATTAGTTGGAGCAATAAATCTGTCAGTTTAAATACAAAGTATGTCACGTGATTCTACAATTTGTTTTGCAAATAATATTTTTTCGGCATAATTAATACTATTCAAATGCGGTGAATTAAAATGCGAATTGCGTCTATTAGTTCGTGTTGATTTGCATTTATGGATTTACATTATAAATATTATACATTATCAAGGATTTTTCCATCACCGAATACAATTAGGTGCAATTCAAGTCATATAGATCACTGAATCATGCAAATATCTGTTATATCATTATTGATTAGTTTTAGTTAAGAGGTTTTAGCTCTGTTTTCTTCCTCCTTTTAAAGAACTTGGGCTCGTTTATACGAGAGATTTTCTTAAGAGAGATTTCTTTCTTTAAGAGAGATTTAACTAATGACGCAATTTTTCTATCTTTGATGTCAATATTGACTTTTACTGTAGAAAGTGCATAACATCTTCCCAAAAATTTCTTCAAACATATCATGATATAATCGTGTCTCGATGCAAAGATAATTTATTATAATTACATAATTATATTAATAAAAAATGTTCAAGTATTAAATACTTAAAATAATGTATTTTACGATCATCTTTTACGCTCTACGTATTTTGCATTTTTCAATGAGATAATATTTGAAATGCAAATAACTATTACAATTAAATTTTCAATACAATGAACGTCACATAATTATTATTTTATAACAGCGAAAAAAGAAATATTTTACTAAAATATAACAAACTAATCAAACTATTGTCGAAAAAATAAAATCCGTCGCTTTAAGCGGTAACCAATAATGTAGAATGCAGCTATGTAAGTTTTCTTTGTAGCACATTGCTCAACCTCAGATATTATCCATATGTACGGGACAAGATGGAGATTTACGGTGAGTCAATGTTCTGGAAACGCTTCTTTCATTGGGAAAGGATCAACTCGATTCACCCTGGCGCCGTTCATGTCGTGGCAACGATGGTGCTCGATCTACCGACGTTCGATACAGAATCCGTCAGCGAGTGTTGGGCCACGATCTCGTACGAGATTGGCGAAACGCAATTTCAGATTCCAATACCACCCGTTCAGCTTACCATCGACGAGGTGATCGATTGCTCGTGCATGAAGATTTTAAACGAGAACGAGCGTAATGCGATACTAGCATTGAAAAGTACGTCTAGCACAGAAAAAATCGTTCACGTTTGTTTGTCGAAGGATAATCAAAACGATGAAGATGATTCGTGCGCTTTATATGAGCCCAGGAAGAAACAACTCTTTCACTTCTTAACCACGAAGAATTTTGTCAAAATTTCTGACGATGTTTTTTTGGTGAAAGAACATGACCCTCTGATGTATTGTTTGATCGAGTTAGAATGGTTGAGCAAGGTCGATGAAGTAAATGTCAGAATCTTTGCCAGGTAAATAGAATTCGCCGTTCGAATCGTGCTTTGACGGATGTTCTTGCGATTTGCGAGTAAAACGTGCGGAAGATCGATTTACATTATCAACGATTACAGATCTGTCAACCAGCTGAACATAATATTGCATTTTCTGCGGGCTGTATTTCCGAGCATGACCGTTAAAGAAGAGGTCGATGATTGCATTGAGGCAGCGATGGCTTTAATACGCGAATTAGAGATGATTCGCGACAAGAAGAGTATTCTTGAGATACAAGAAGCAAAAGTAATAACAGACTTACTTATTCCTTGAGTGCATTACTTTGTAACTGACAAGAATACATATTTATCGCTACTTGTAAGATTATTTTTTAATATATCATTATGTATCAATATGTGATATAAATGCGTTAACATAATGTAATATCATGTGTAAATATCCATCTGTTCAGTTAGTTCTCCAACTGGAATGAAAACTGAGCATATAATTATATATTTTTTTTTGGTTTAATTTTTGTTAAATAAAAAGTAAAATAACATTTTAAATAAATTTAGTTTTTTTTATTAAAATCTAATTACATTTTTATTTACCTCTTTTAATATCAATACAGAGTTATAATTGTACAATTTTTTATTATAATTAATATAATTATATTTTTTTTATTTTTAATTTAAAAGTTTAAATTTTATTTAATAACGGTAGTATAATTTTTAGCAACTTATTAACGAGAAAATGAAACGAAAAACTAATGAATGAAAATAAAAGCTGTTAGACATAAATTTTTGAAATAATTTATTTTGTTAAACTATATAAAGCACATATTTATAACATATATATGTATACTGTAGTAAATGAGTGATTGGAATGACAGAGTGAGCGAGTCAGTGAATGAGTCAATATAAATTAGTAGAGAGCTTTACTGAGAGCTTGCACTTTTGATAAAAAATATCATCGCTACATTCACTGCATTAACGATTCGTTAACGATTATATACGATATAGTTTTCTCTTCGATACATATGTATACATTCGCTTCATTAGCTATTACTTTATGTGTCTGCTATACATCTCGTCTTATATATATCTCGATTGATTTATGCGTCTTGCAGCAGTATATATATTTCTATATACACATTAAGATTTCTATATTGTAAAATCGATCGAACGCCCTCGCTAGTGATTAAGATGAATATAAAGGGACATAGCAAGGACGGCGAAACGTGAGATTTCTATTAAAGTATCAGCTATCGCGCTTCGCATTTGTAATAATGAAATATCGGAGTGTGTGTTCATCCATGTGGATTCAAGTTTATCTTCTTTTTAATGTCGATAATTCGATATGATATTTTAGCGGAGCAGTTGATATGAATTCCATTGATCAATTCGATGTGACAGTTAATATATATGTATATATATTGATTATTTTGAGAGATTAGGACTTTTTAAGGCTTCAATTAGTCTTGATTGATGGCCGTTTGTTGAATTGTTATTTACAAATACGCTGTTGTTCCATCTTTTTTTAAGAGAGTTTTTAATAAAATTTTTTTTTATCATTATTAATTATACCTTTGGATTTTTTTAAATTCCCATCAGCGGCTTGTTTGCACGTGGAAGAAATTCTCGTTCGAGAAGAAAGGTGAGTACTATTTCGCTACATTAAGTAGTCTACGATCATTTGTCATGAAACTTGTTAGCTGAGAGTTAATTAATCTTGTTTGAGTATCTGGACTCGAAAACTTTCTCGCTTGCGAACTTGCTTCTATGTCTGAAACTTATTGCAACGTGCGACATCACTCGCTCTTTTTTTCGCACTTTTTTTTCTTCCTCGTTCTCATTCCTTCTTTTGGATTATCCGCTTGATGTATTTACATACTACATTGGACTTTGCGGATATATATGCATATATATATTTCAATGTACATAGGTACTCAATTCCCATTTGTTCTTGATTCTCGATGAGTGATAATGTATAATAAACTAGTCGACGCTGTTCTCGTCGCCATCGTCGTCGTTGCTTGAATATTGCATTATTTCACTAATATATAGTCTGACATTCTTATTTCCAAACTTTAAATCGTACACGCATTATACATCATTTTCTTGTTTCATAAGAATTGTAAATACACAATCATTTAATTTATTGTTAATCAATCACTGTTACGCGAATCTGTAATCGCATTCTTATCGAGAAGCAAATTTTTGGCTCATCTTTTGTAAGAATATAAGACTACTCGGGTGACAATATTCGTTTTTTAAAAATCACGGATTCGTTTATCAATGTAATCTTTTCTAAAAAAGTCTGGCTGTCTAGCAATTCCTTCAATTACTGTTATCACGAACTGATTTTAATGGAGAAATTTTAAAACAAAAATACTTTTTCGACGTGAATCCCAACAACTAATTAAATTGGGAAAGATATCAACGCATTTTCTTTTCGATTACTTTTTAAAAAATGATGTAAAAAGCTCATAATTTATATATATATACACAGAGTATCCAGAAGCATCCTAGATAACGCTCGTGAACGGATAGAGCATAGTAAACTAAATAGAAAAGTTCTTTACAATTTTTTCTATAACGTTTAATAAAGGAGTTATTATTGAGTGAAACCTAGCTAATCAGTGCCGACTTTTAACCGGACGTAAGTAAATCGCGCGCCTGGTAGTGATGAGTACAGCAGAGCGTTCACGCACAGGCGCACGGCTTATTGACGTGCGCTTGGTTAAAAGTCAGCGCTGATTGGCCAGATTTTATTTAATAATAACTCTTTTGTTAAACATTATAGAAAAAAATGGTTAAGAACTTTTCAGTTTACTATGCTCTATCCGCTCACGAGTGTTGGCACAATCTTTGTAGAACACTCTGTATATCTTTTTAACTTTTTCCAGAGAAATGAAATCAGCAATATAAAACGTGTTTTAAATATAACAAAGTTTTTTTTTCTAAATTTTATGTGTACAGTTCATAAAACGCATTACTATTAAAAATACATTATCACTATTTAAGAATTCTGATTTCACTTCTCCAGGAAAATATATATTAGTCGTTATTAAGTAATTCTTGAGTCTTGTGATATTTAGTGCAGCTGGCGCAACGATCGAGCCCTGTCGCTTTATGGCGGGCGGTATTCAACAGGCTGATATTTATAGACTGCGGCGGAGTTTTCTGCAAACCTTTGCAACGTTTTAAGCGTCAAAATCTAGTTGTTACGTTTATCTCAACGTTTGTCCGATGCTCATCGAATTTGATTGATGAATACGTAATAATACGATGCTATAACGATAACGATATTTTCGGACAGCGAGACGAATATCGCTTCGGTTAATACCGCCAAGAAAATTACGGAAATTCTAATGTAAGACCAGCTGCAGCTCGCCCGGTTGCTCGAAGTCACATCGTTGTATCTCAGTGGTAACGCGTGCCGTTTCATTTGATGTCATGCGTTTTTGATATCGAGTGGGAACAATAATCACAACAAAATCAACAATGTGTATGCCAACCATCAATATTCTTTCCATATCATTCTTTGTTTGGAAAAGTTGAAAAATCGTAAAAAAATAAACGAATATTTCTTGCATCTTGTGGCAAATGATGATAATTCGAAATGGATTGGATAAATATCATTTGGTCTATAGATAGTTATATATGTGAGAACATTGTGTAAATGTAATGTTGTATGGAATATTTTTTCGTTGAAAATATCGCCGTTTGAATAGTCAAAGTAACGTAAGAGATAATTCGTTTTAGAGAATAATCAATAATCATATAATCAATAATAATCTTAATAATCAAGCGTTTTGAATGTTGAAAATTTTTGTGTTCTCTCCAAATTTGTTTGAACAGTTAGGTATTATTTTATGATTTTTCCATTCTTGAGTGTAGATAGAAGAAGATGCAACAAACTGATAATCAAAAACATATTTCTTGCAACGCAGTGCATTTCACACAGGTGATACGATTTTGTTCGAATGTCGACATTTCGCATTCAATGTCGCGCAAATTCGATTATTTCTGGAATATAGGAATGAATCGATATATTGAATTGCAATATCATTTATATCAAATTTTTAGCGAATTTTTTTTTTATATTTGTGATTATGTTATTATTCAATATTTCTTAAATTTTTTGACCGTTCGATACATTAAATTTAAGCATCAAAATGCATGAAAATTATGTACGCTTCAATAACGCGTTAATATATAAATCATGGATTATGAATTAAACGGTGAGAATAATACTGTCGATGTGAAGTTATGATAAAGTGAAGTTAAATTGGGTTGTTGGTGAAGTCGTGAAAGATGATGTTCACCGGTGGCTCGCACGCAAAGAGGAGGAATGCTGGTAGCGGCAAATTTGGAACCTCTGGAAGGAAGTCCTCCGTAGACCATCGGAATCCTCCGATACGTAGTGTAGGTGCAGAAGGATATACGTATAGGTGAGCTATTCGGTACGTAAATACCCATTAAGTTAAGATGCACACAATTCACAATGCAGTAAAAGAACAATCCTGCTTAAAATTTTTGATAAAAAATGATTGGATAAAAATAAATAGAATTTCTATGTTGATAATTCATTATGTCGAAGTCGCATAACATAGGCTTTCTATGTATTTTAATCATATTTTATGATATTATTCTTTTTAATCATGTAAAATATGAATGTTCGTATGATAAATTGATGTTTCTCAATCATAGGAAATATTGCATCATATATTTATTATTATTTTAATTATGACAAATAGCTAATATAATATTTTTTTACAACTCTTTTTATAAAATAATTTATGAAAATTGTGGTAATATATAATAAGATATACTTATGCAATTTCATAAGTCAGTTGTGAAATAAAGGATTCCAAATCACCAAAGAATATGATAGACAAATTTTCTATTATTTTGTATCCAACATTTTAAGCAGGAAAAGTAAAAAGGTTGTACTCAGCAAGGAGAGAAGAAAGAAGAAGAGAAAAGGAAAGAAAAGCCTTTTCTTTAAAAACATTAATAAAAAACTTAAAACTTAAAACTTTAATTAATTTTAAAAAATTAACTTTAACTTAAAACTTTAAAAATATTTTATTTACTTATTTACTTACACATAAATATAAAAAAGTGCAAATGCAATTTTTATATGGTACATTTTGAATAATGACAGCAATACCGCTTATAATTTAAGAAGTTCTTAATAACAAAAAGTTTAAGATATTTTTTAAAAACGTTATATAATCCGAGATCAAATTAATATCATTATTTTATGATTTTCTTGGTATTTTACAATTTTTGTCTAAAAAAGTATGTCTTACGCACAAAAGAGAAAATATTAGAAATAGATATAAATATTAAATATTAGGAAAAACAATTTTTAATTATTCTACTTTAAACAAAGGAACGTAATGGATTAATTATTCGTAATCTTTAATTCATCATGTGTTAGGTTAGGTTATTAATTCAAACATATATCGTTCATATGGATGTATGTATGTACATCGTGTATTTTTACATGCGAGTGGAGATGTATACACGATGTATACATATATAGAATGTCATCAAAAGTGCCCCCTTTTATCTTTTAAACTAAAAAAGATAGACCATAACTATACAAAATTAAATTATTTAAACTGAATTTTATTGTGAGTTTAGTGGTTGCTTCCAAAAGCTATCTGTATTAACGAACGAAGAGATACGCATAATTTTTTTATAATAATATGAATATTTTGATAGAATAAAAGTTGTAGCTCTGTTTGAAACAAATACAACAATGTATGATATAATGTAAATATTTTACATATTATATGAATTTTATTAACTTGAAATATCGAAAGCGATGTTTATCTTTTCATTTTTTCTGCGATATAGTCAACTTTGGATTGAGTATTATGATCCAGTAACATGTCAATCTCTAATGGGTGAGTTAGAAGTTAGCCATAATACAGGGCAAAAAGTGAAAAGGTAGACGTTGCCCGCTACATTGTTATATTCGCATTATAATTTTTTTATATCAAAATTTCATATTATTGTAAAAGAATTATGCTCTTCGTTCATTAACACAGATAGCTTTTGAAAATCACTAGGTTCAGAATAAAGTTCAGTTTAAACCATTTGATTTAATATCTCTCCGTTTGTTAACACAGATAGCTTTTGAAAGCAATCACTATGTTCAGAAAAAAGTTCAGTTTAAACCATTTAATTTGATATAACACATCACTCAATAAGTCCCCGGTCTGACACATATATGGCAACATTGTTGACAGACCCACGTGATTTCC
>JBCEZV010000007.1:6786783-6800145 GCA_039654365.1 Cataglyphis livida
TGATTGCCGAAACTGAGGCTTATTTTGAGAGCAAAGACAAATCGTTTTACATAAAGGGCATCGAAAAGTTAGAGGAGTGTTAGAATGAATGTATCACTCTTGAAGGAGATATGTTGATATAAAGTGGAATTTCTAAAAAAAAATTTGTTTTTCTTAGTTAGACCGGAGACTTATTGAGTGATGTATATATTTGTTACAGTTTTATTTTTTAGTTTAAAAGATAAAAGAAAAAAGCCATTTTTGGTAGGACATCCTATATACAGATAATATATACATAAAGAGTTCATCAGAATATGAATCACATTAGTCCTATGAATGCCATGACGTTACAGTTCTAGTAATGGTTCACTATAATTCTCACGTTAGTTTTAGAGAAATCCAAATTAGGAGATCCCAAAATCGATCGCACAAAAGACTTTGAAATCAATTTTGTTATCCATATGACATGACTCTGATTCGAGTGAATCCCGATTGCACACATTACAGATCAGGCACGACAATATTTCCTAATCGGATACAAATCCGATCGGATACAGGTTCAATCGGACACAATCCTGATCGGACATAGGTTCGATCAGACACAGATCCAATCGGACATAGTTCCGATTAGACACATGCTGTTGCAATCGGACACAGACTCGATCGGACACAGACTCAGTTGTTTTTGATGTGAAAAATAAATTGCACGTGAATCCAACTTCGGAAAATTAAAAAAAAGTTCATATAAAACATGTGAAATCTCACTTCGCGTGGAAAGTTGTAAATCTATGTTAAAACCTTACTTCGCATTAAGGAAGGAATTAAAAAGCTAAAAAAACGTGATATTTGTGATTTTTTTTCTGCTTTAATAAAACGAATTTTTTCAAAACTTTTGAGATGTTTTATTACACATTTTGACATTAACAAAAAAATTTTTTTATACAAAAATATTGATTTCTGATCTATAATATTCAGCAATATTTACAACGTCTCGACACCGAAGTTATTCGTTCTCATACAATCTAGCGTATTTTTTGTCAGTAACAAAAAAAACAAAAAAAATTTTAATTTTTATGTAATTACTTTTTATGTAAACCTAACAAAATTTTTTAAATATCAAAATTTAAACAAATTGTGAAACTTTGAAAAAAAAGTTATAATTTTTGCACAAAATTTTTAACTTAATTGTTTTATGTTAAATTCAAATTTTTTAAAAATCTCTTAGGTTTACATAAAAGAGAATACAATTATGTAACTAAAATATCAAGTCAATTGATCAAATAAATTTTTTTCTATCTTGTAAGAGAATTCAAAAAATGTGGTTTCGAGAAAAATGCTAAAAGTTTACGGTCATAAAATCTGTAACTTTTTGTGCACTTACAGCAGTCAGAGGGTAATCTGCAATACTTTCCATTATGCATTCGAATAATACGTACGCGCGAACGGTGACTCACATTTTCTTCGACAAAAATCTGCCGACCCAATAATTGTCTAAATATTTGTAAGAGGCTGAGCTTTGGCCGCCCGACTATTAGGCCATTACTTGCGCTCAAGCCGTGCGCGCTCCGATAATTATTATCTGACGAAATACTTCGGATTTTTTTGTAACTTTAGGATTATATACTCGAATAGTATATATTACTATCAATTAAGATAATAAAAAAACTAATTTTTTGGCCCTTGTAAATCGAGTTTTCCCTTAAAGTGTTTGAGTTAAGGCAGTGTTCCGCTTTTGCCTACAGGAGGGCTCTACTATCAAAAAATTAGACATAAGTTTGAGCTTTAATCATCCGCTTTTGTCCAATCGGGCCAAGGTCCGATCAGGTCTAATTGCAACCATATATGATCGAAACTGTCCAATCGGAATTATGTCCGATTGGGACTGCCACAAATAGAATACAAAATCATAATAAATGATCAAGTAGAAGTTAATTTAGAAAAAATCATTATGATGTCAATTGATACACTTTTTATGATGATTTTGTGATGAATTTTTGACATAACAATGATTTATGATGATTTTGTGATGAATTCTTAATATAACAAGGTTTTTTGCGTTTTCATTTTTAGATCATTTTTACGTCATTTTCTATCAATGCCTTTTAAGAGATAAATAAAGTGATGATATTCTAATGATATCATTATGATTTTTATGTTCTACTTGGATGTGTCCGATCGGGTTTGTGTTTGATCGAGTCTGTGTCCAAACAGAAAATATTGTCGTGTCCGATTTGTAATGTGCGCAAACTGGACGATTCCTCTGATATAAGCATTATTATATTTATATAAGATTATTATATTAAGCATAATTATGCATATTAGAAACGATTTCAATGAATTTCAATGACCTTGACATATGTTGTCAAGGCCATGTCCTGCTGAATATTCGATTAAAGCATAATCCGTTTTAATCGGTTCAATCTGCGCCCGGATTAAAAAGTAATCGATTTTAATTCCAAACAAATTATAATCAGTTTTAATATCGCTTTCGCGAATTATTTCCAATCCGCAATCATTACATTCTAATCCATATTGTTGTCAATCCAAATAATCGAATAGATGTATAATCCAAAATAATCCGTCTAAATAGTACACAGAGAAAAGGTTTCTTTAGATTTAATATATCTACATATTTGTATGTTTCGTTACAAAAAACATTTTATTAATTTTATACAAAACATTATTTTGTTGAATGAAAATTTAAGTTTTGCATTAAATAATTGTTTGATGGAAATATAACTATTATTTGGAATGGAATAGTTTATTCACTTGTCGCTTTGCGGCGCGTTATATTTTACTGAACTCGTATTCAAATTTCTATTATAAGCGTATATGAATGAAGCTTGCAACATGCAACATTAATAACATTAATAACATTTAACAATTATTTCTATCAGTTTCATTCTGGACAACCTTCATAGAAGAGAATTCAGATAATGAACTGATTTGTGGAAAATCGGACAGATAAATGTCCGATATTCACTTATTCGAACAGAAATTCCCATAGACATATAGATAGACTCAGCATACATGTCCTTGGCAGAAAAAAACAAAGAAGCAAAACAGAGGGAAATTTTCTTTCTTTATCTGTGCAGATAGGATGCGTAGTCGTCTCTTGACAGCTACTGATTTATGGAAAAATATATTTTCTTTCTCGCCAAGTTTCTTTCAATAATCATATACACTGCATATCTTTATTTTTTTTAATGTTTTTTAAGATAATATTTTTATACAATTATTTACGATATTCAATGATATTTTTAGGTTATTTGCAATTGCCGGCATGTCGGCCATTGCTATCATTAATGCGCGCGCATTTTCTGCGTGACAGAAAAGGACAGAGATTCCCCGATATTTTGTCTCTCTCTCCTTTCTGCCAAATCCAACTTTTAGCATAAAGAAATATATGGCATGCTGATCTATCTTATATGTCTATGGAAATTCCGAATAAATATTTTGCTTAAGGCCATATATGGACTTAAATGCTGCAAAAATTTGATTATAAAGATAACAATTTAACAATTTAACTTTATCTAGCTTGTTGTAAGCTTTATTTAAATTATTAAAAGCAGCATAATGAATCTTTTTAATAAAAAAAATGTTAATTGAAGAATATAACTGTTATAATAATATAACTATTATTATATATAATAATATAATTATTTAACTGAAAAAAAATTTCATTCAAAAAATATTTTATTTAAAGTAAAATAAATATATTATTGTATTTGAAAAATAAATTAATTTGGTGGAATATCCAAAGCAGAGCAAAATCATAATATGATCATGATGACGATCAAGTAGAAGTCAATTTAGAAAAAATCATTATGATGTTAATCGACTTTTTATGATGATTTTGTGATGAATTCTTGACATAACAATGATTTTCTGTTTTCATTTTTAAATCATTTTTACGTCATTTTTTATCAATAACTTTTAAAAGACAAATAAAGTCATGATGATGTCCTAATGATATCATTATAACTTTTGTGTTCTACTTGGGATATTCAATACATAATCATGATACTACTTTCAATACGTAATATTTGTTTTCTTCATAAGTTTTATTCTTTGTAAGTTATTCGTTATTTGAATTTATATTTTGACAACGTTATGATTACCACGAATAGATATTTTAAATATTATATTATATTGACAAATATGTATTTCTTTCTCTCCAATATCTCAAGAATAAGTGCTAAAAATACATATTAAAATGTAGTAAATCTTGCCCGCTCATGCGTCAAATTTAATAAGAAAGAAGATTTTATAGTTTTACTTTATTATAACGTGAAAGGGTGACGGAAAAGAGACCCCGCCCCTCGCAATCCTACTTCAAAATATTTAACTTAACCTAAACTTATTTCTAATTTTATGTTAGAAATTCTCCGCTCATCCTTTCACTTTATAATACACACACATGCCATATAATTGTGTATATGTGTATATTTCTTAATATTAATTAGAAAATTATGTCTTATTTTTTAAACTTATTTTGTTAATAATTTTTTAATGATCAACAAACGGCTAAAACTTTTTTAAAGTTACTTAGGAGCATATTCTTGATAACACATATCAAGATCATTGAAATCGGTAAGGTCGTCTCTAATATGCATAATTTTCGCTTTATCTAAACAAAATATGATTGGATAAAATTTTACAGTTAGATTTTGGAAAAAATCGATATCTAATATGACTTTTTAAATTTCGTTCTATTTAATATAAAACAAAAATTTCATTCTCTTTGATATAAAACAACTCTTCATAATAGTGGACTATTAAATCATTATAATTGTCACTAGATCCATTGAAAATTTTCGATGGATACAACAAATTGAATGGAGTCTAAATAAATAAAGTGGCATTATTAACGCATATCTTAGTAGTAATTTTAAACAGAATAGAAAATGATAATAATATCAAATAATATCAAAGTGACACCAAAATGATTAATATAAATGGTTAATATAAATAACATAAATGACTTTTAATAGTCTATATGATATCATTTTGATATTAAATATCATTTTTGTTGTGATTTTCTGTTCTGCTTAAAATAGTACAGTGCTATTGATGCTAATAAAACTCCTGAAGTCACCTAAATCGTAGAGGTCCTCTATGACATCCCGCTGTTTCTTGAGATCAAGATATCAACTCCAGCTTTAGGATCTTTCACTAGATTTATTATTCAAGCAAAACAAAAAATCATATAATAACGTCAAATAATACGAAAATATTAAAATGACATCATAATTACTTCATAGTCATTATGACATTATGATGTTGATTTTGCTATTTTTCTGACAATTTATAGAGAATTATAAGACTTTTATTGATAAATAAGATAGAATAAATAAGATTGGAAATGGAAAAATTTTTGAAAAAAATAAATAATTTTTAAATTAATAAATAAACTAAAAAATGTTTTTAAATAAAATGTTTATTAAAATAATTGAATGTTATTTGTTTAAAAAGTAGAATGTTTTATATATAATATTTTATGATAAAACTGCTTAAAAGATAACACATTTTTCACTTAAATATGCTGTAAAAGTTTTTTTCAGTAATTTTCTACAAGAAATAAATGAGGAACAGCATTAGTTTAAAAGATATGACAAATTAAAGTTTGACATTAAAAAGTATGTATACGCTATATAATTTATTATTTTTTTATTACAAAAAAATCGTTTATGACATTTACGCATGGACAGAAGAAGGAATTTGTCTCTTCCCCTACACGCTCACCCTGAAAAATTTCTAACCTAACCCAAACCTATTTTCAGTTTTGAAAGTAAAGTTGGGTTAAGTTAGATTAGATTTTTTGGGGGGTGAAGAAGGAGTCTAGCTTCGCCCCTCGTTCAAGCATTCAATAAATAATAATAAAAAATAATTTCTTAAGGTAAGATTCACAAATTCGTGTCAAAAGCTGTTAACGAACTGCGAGAAATAGATAAAAACATAGATATAATATATCTATACCGAGTGTTAAGAAGTGAGAGTAAAGTTGCACATAGAAAAGGATAAACTCTATTTCTGGCTCTATTTCTGGCGCTTTCTCTCGCTCGCGCGTAATATAGCGAAAAAGAACGCTATGCTATACGTGCGAGTGAGAGAGAACGCAAAGAGCACACGAAACAAAGAGTGTATTTTTTTGTACATGACCTACTCTCTAAATAAAGGCAAACACTCTAGATATATAATATCTATGATGAAAAGGAGACATTATTAACAAAACATTTATGATCGTATACCTATTTTGTAAATGTAAATAAACACTTTGTCTACTCTATCTGCTTACAAAAAATACAATATATACAAATTTTATTTTTCCTAATATACTGTATAATACTTGAAAAAAAGCATAAAAACTATGAAACTTTAAGTTGTTATATCTTCTAGAGTTCTATACTAATGCCATCCCCCACTTATTTTTTGCGGGTAATTACTCAAGAATTTATGTTGCAACATATTTAGTGCAACATAAATGGCAATAAAATCGAAGGTGTGTTAGCTTTTATGCACTTATCCATTTTACTTTTCAGATAAACATTTGTTTAAGAACATTTTTTGGTTTGTTTTTTGATTTATAAATGTTATTAAAAACTTTCTAAAAATTCTAAAAACTTTTTTGTAACCTGCTATCAATTTTATGCAGGATCAACAACATAATCTTGTTATACTCATGTATATATTATGTATGTATTATATATGTATGTATATATGCATATATGTATGTATATGTATATATGTATATACAAGTTATTAAAAAGTTTTTTTTTTTTTAATGAGCACGCGTTTTGCGCGGCTATCGCGCGGCTAGACCATGAGACGTACGCCCTAGGCGTGCCAGCAGCGAGGTCTAACCGTGCGAGAGCCGCGCGAAACGCGTGCTAATTTGTTAATATCTTTTAATTAATATTTCAATAATTATTACGAAAATTGCAAAATGGTAAAGAACTTTTCTATTCAGTTTACTGTCCTCTACCCGCTCACGAGTGTTGGCACAATCTTTGCAGGACACCCTGTATATGTATGTGTGTGTGTGTGTGTATATATATATATATATATATATATAGTATGCGTGCGTGCGCGCGTGCGGGCGTGCGTGCGACGTGCGTGCGTACGTGCGTGCAAAGTACGGTCTCAACATATTTTTTAGATCGAGACGCTCCTAAGGCATAGCGTCACGCGTGCTATCGGCGGCTTGGCTGCCGAGCTTCGGACGATAGGCGGGGAGGATCGTAGGCGTCGCTTCGAATATCGGCTCGAAAAGGGCAACTAATTCCGAGCACTGGTATAGATTACTGTTTTAAGAAATCAAATTGACCTTGTGTATCTCTCTTCTTTTTGACAAAAGATGGTGACCTGTCAACGTACATTTACAGTGTGCGCCTGCAAACATATGGGTCTTACAGTTTAACGCCGGTTTAGAACGGCCTAGATTAGAGGAGTGTTCGTGGTAAAATACTCAATCAGTGCTCGGAATTAAATTAGATAATTTTTTCGGGCCGATCTGAAGCGACGTCTTCGATTCCCTCATCGTTCGAGGCTCGATAGCCGAACTGCCGATCGCGCGTGTAACGCTGTCTCAGAACCCTTTTCCTTATATAAAAAATATAATAACATATAATGTAACATATAATATATTAATAATAGAAATTTATAAAAATTATCTGGCAAAGCAAATTTTAACGATTTGACGGAAAATATGATCCCAGCATATTTTTTATGATAGAGAGAAATCGAAGGCGTCTCTTCGATCTCCCCATCATAAAAAATTGGACCGGAAAAGGACATCTAATTTCGAACATTGCTCTCGATGATTTGCCATTGCCTTCCGAGAGATGATGATCGCGAGTCATTTAATATTTTTCTCTAGCTGGATTTGAACCCAAGCCTTCCAGCATAGAGAGAAGATGCATAGCTCTCTGCGCCACGATCACGCACTTTGTGTATACTGACTTTGAAAATCATTATGTGGAATGTTTAGGGTCAATTTCACCATCTTCGGTTAAGTTAACCTACGGTTAAAATCAGCAGGGTGGCAACAGAAAATAGAGGTGAATGAAAATCAAGCATTCTTATCATTTCAGTTGTCAATCCTGCCGTCGATTAATCTAACCGAAAGTGGTGAAATTGACCCTTCAAGTAACTACAATATTATCATTTTCAAGACCCTAGGAAATAAATAGATTCTTCTAAACATTCTATGCATAAAATTATTAGGGTAAGATGTATGGGTGTGTGTGTGTGTATGTGTGTGTGTATGTGTGTGTACTGAAAAAAAAACCGAAATATTTGATATTGCAGAATGAGACATACTTTACTTAAAAAGATATTCGTCAAATGTTTTGTTTTACATAACAAAATTTTATGACCTGTTTTTTTTATACTTTTCATTACAGCAGAGATAAGCACTATTTACATTATTGAATTTTTTTATGATGTTACTTCAAAAATAAAATGTATTTGTGTCCATTTATTTCCGACTAAAAAAAAAGAAAAAAACAAATTAAATAAATTGTTTAATATAATGATTAATAGTTTAAATAGTTATTATCTTGATACTCTAATGAAGAACATAAAGAAACGGGTCACAAAATGTTATGTAACGGTAGAATGTTTGAACATCTTCTTGAATAAAGAACATATATTTCATTAAGAAATAAAAAATTCAATTTCAAATAATTCAAAAAATTTTAATCTCATAAAATATATCTCTTTTTAGTATTTCTTAATACTTTAATATAGAGAATGTTCAAAAAAATCGATTTATGAAAAAATAGTAGGTATAGTTCATCCCCTTGTATTTTGGAAACGATTTAAAATTATGAAAATTACGAAAATTTTGTTTATTTCGGTTTCTCAGAAGAACTTCAACTTAAAAATTTTAAATCGAACTTCTTATGTTATAATACGTCGTTTGGAAGAGCAGAAAAAAGGTAACTTCTGGCGCGAATCGGAAATTGATATGTTGATCTATTCAAGAATTGTGATCAAATTTTGAAAACAGCCAATTTTCAAAATATCATTACTCTTATTTGGAAAATTCTAAAAAAAAGTTTAAGGTGTGAAAAATGTTCATTTTTTAAAGTTTTTTTCATTTACAAAAATTCAGATTTAACCTTGGAGTCTTTTTTCAGATCGACAAGAGCATTTAAAAACTATTACGTTCAAAATAATGCCATAATTAACGAAGGACAAATTTTAGAAATTCTGTGAAATTAGTTTTTTACTATAGTCGTGTACTCTTCAATCTGCCTTTTGTATCGAGAGCGCCTGAAAAAAGGAGCCCTATCATTATTGGAAAAAAATCGTTTCTTTCTGCACAATTTTAAGTAAAATTAATTTTTGACGTCAATTAAAAAAATTTTGTATGTTTGCTTCCCCCCCTTCCCTGGTGAGAGAATCATTAAAAATAAAAGAAATTGTCGGTGATTGTGCAATTTCGTAAGCGAGTTTCTTTAAGAGCCTTTCTGGGTGCAAAGAGAATTTTTGAAAAGTATACGATCGCAGTAAATAATAAATTTTTTCTAAATTTGCTCTTTGTCAAATATGGCAGTAACTTGACCTTAATAGTTTTTTGAAATGTTATTTTTGACCTGAAAAAAAATCCAAGATTAAAATTGGATTTCTTTTATAAAAAAAATTTAAAAATACTTTTACGCCATAAATCTTTTTTTATAAAACATTTTTTTGAGTGAAAATAACGATTTTTTGAAAATTGATCTTTTTCAAACTTTGATTTCAAGAGATTTTTGAGTAGATCAATGTATCAACTTTGGTTTGCGCCAAAAATTTGTATACCCTTTCAAACAATGTATTACAATATGAGGGATTTTATTTGAAAATTTTGGGTTGGGGTTTCCTTCAGGACTTAAAAAAAATTAAGTACTATAGAAAAATAGATATTATTCAACTTTTGCCAGCACTAATTCTTTCTATCTTCAATGAAAGGTGCTAGAATGCAACCCAATTTCATGACGCACTTTATGTACATATACATTATGCAAAACGATTGAGAGATGTACTTTTAAAAATTGCAAATTTTTAAGAGATCGTATCTCAGTTTCAGGCAATCATAGAACAATTTTTTCTGGATGCGTCTAAAAGAGTAAAGCCTTGACTATAAAGCAACTAAAGTAATATTTTCTGCCCCATAAAATTGTCGTTTTTTATAATCAAAATTAAATCGTGTAAAAACCCTGCAAATTTTCCAACTTTGTAGCTTTTCGCGAAAAAAGCAGGGAGGGACCAAATATCACCATATACTTTAAAGTTAAACATTTTCTCTTTAAAATGATAAAACATTGTTGTTATGCCTAACAGTTGCGTTATCGAGTTTCGTAGTTATTACTGCATTTTGTAAAGTTTTAGTAAGTATCGCCGGCATTCACATTATCCGATGTGTATCACAGGGAAGTTGTTCAGTCAGTGCAACATCATATGTGTATGTTGTTAAGAGTAATGGATACGTGTCATTGTTAAGAGTAATGTATATATATGTATGTGTGTGTTGTGTAAATTATGTGTAACATTGAGTGATTTTTATCCTTCGACATATAATCAATTAATGTTAAGTAGTTAAATGGCTAAATGTGAATCTATAAACTAAGATCACTTATGTTGATAATATAATTGTGTTGAATACTTTGTATTCTATTATGTTTAAGGGCAATAAATGATAATATACTTTTACAAATACTTTCTAGCTGACACATAAAAAATATAATATTTTGTTTAAAAAGACAAAGTTGTCTTTCAAATCTCCGAAACACGCCTTCGCTTATAAAAAATATATACACTATGTAATGATTTTTAAAATTATATAACTTTGTATGCAACTTTTTATATGATTGACCATCTCTTTTTCTTTCTCTCTCTCTTTTTTTCACCTGTATATACACACACACCCACCCACACACACACGCGCGCGCGCGCACCCACACACATATATATATACAGGGTGTCTGATAATAATTGCCCCACCCGTAATGTGCAGATAGAGCGGGTTAAATCAGAAAATCCTTTCCTATTTTTTTTTGTATAACGCTTAATAAAAGAATTATTATTGAGTAAAGTCTAGCCAATCATCGTTGATCCTTAACCGGATGCACATCAGTGAGTCGCGTGCCTGGTAGTGTGCGTGAGCGTTCAGCTGTCACAGCGCGGTTCACCGACGTGCATCCGGGTAAAGATCGACAATGATTAGCCAAACTTTACTCAATAATAATTCTTTTATTAAACATTATACAAAAAATGGTAAAAGACTTTTCTGCTTGATTTAATCCGCTTTATCTGCTCATTACGGATGTAGCAATTATTATCAGACACCCTGCATATATATAGAGTGTCTGGAGTCAATCGCATCACCCATAATATGCAAGTATAGCAGATAAAACTGAGAAGAAAAGTTCTGTATTTTTTTTTTATAACGCTTAATGAAAGTGTTATTATTGAATAAAATTTGACCTATAAAATCTGAATAAAATCATCGCCGATTTTTAGCCGGGTGTATGTCAATGAACTATCGTAAACAGCTGAGCGTTCACTCTCACTACTACGACTTATCAACTGTGCGCTCGACTAAAGATCGGCGATGATTGGCCAGACTTTATTTAATAATAATTTTTTTATTATAATAATTAAATAATTATAATAATTAAATAATAATTCTTTTATTAAGCGTTATAGAAAAAAAATGGTACAGGGCTTTTCTTTTCAGTTTTATCTGATCTACCTGTACACGACGGGTGATACGATTGACTCCAGACGGGGTGTTTTATTTAACTCTTACATCTAAAATAACTCTGTTATTTTTACATATACAAAAAAATGATAAAGGAAGAAATTATATGAATCAAAAGGGAAAACGATGATGAAATTAAAAAGTTCTATTAAGGACGTTCACCGGGGTCACTAAGAGATATACATAAGTAATTCGTCGTATATAACATCGATGACTGCCGATACTGACCTATGGCTTTCCAATGCGTTCATTAGTTCACATATTTTAATTAATAACGCAATAACTTTTGTGAATTTTGCAAAATGGTACAAGACTTTTTGACTCAGTTTGGCCCAATCTACCTTCACATTTTGGGTGTCAAAAGTTTCCGAACACTCTGTATAATTATGTTATATAATTATAACTTTTATATGTATAATATTTTCTAGCATTCACTTGTTAAATTGTAAATTTGACATAATCTAAAACACTACAAGTTCACATATTTACAATGTTTTATACAAGGTGTCCTAAAAATTTTGACACACTCGAAGGTAGATTGGGCCAAACTGAGTCGAAAAGTCCTATATCATTTTGCAAAATTCGCAATAGTTTTTGCGTTATTAATTAAAATATGTAAACTAATGGGCGCGTTGGAAAGCGATAGGCCAGTATCGACAGGCATGTACGACAGATTACTTGTGTACGTTTCTTAGTAACAAAAGCATCATTTAAGCAAGAGGTGGAGTCACGCTGTCATCTCTTGTTTAGATGATTCCTTTGTTGCTAAGAAACGTAGACAAGTAATCCATCGTACATGCCTGTCGATATCGATCCGTCGTACGGCCTATCGCTTTCCAACGCGCTCATTAGCTCACATATTTTAATTAATAACGCAAAAACTATTGCAAATTTTGCAAAATGGTATAGGACTTTTCGACTCAGTTTGGCCCAATCTACCTTCACACTTCGGGTGTGTCAAAATTTTTAGGACACCCTGTATAATTCAAAATCACAAAAATATTAGAATGCAATCTCGATCTCATTATATTGCAAATTTAGAATACAATTCACACATGTGAACGCTACTTCTTGCATGACGTGCATTATGTTTTCTTCGCATATGACATTTTTTATTATTCTTTAATTAAATATCATGCAAATACGATATCGATCGCCGCGTTTTTTACTTTGCGATAACTTTCTGTCTTCCTGGTCTTCAAATATGTTTATATATTTTTTTATAAATATAAGTATTTAATACATAAAAAAATATTCTTATTTATTTAATTTTTGTATTTATGCCAAAAACTAGCAATTTGAATATATTTAAATTTATTATGTTGCTAATTGCAAATTTTTGAAATTCTTGCCATTTCTCTCAGAAATTCAGTAATGACGTATTCTTTATTTTCTTGATGCAAATGTAGCCGATTTCTTTGCTAACTTTCTTTTCTGTTTTTTCTGACATAATTCAGTAGATACTTTGTCCGATTCTCTTTTTTTACGTACGTTATTAAACAGTTTTCTAGTTACTTTATCTATCATCGCTTCTCTCATCTCAAAAAATTCTGTTTATATTTTAAAAAACAAACATCATTAAAATTTTTATTATATAAATTTATGAAGTATCGACTAAATCTCATATATATATA
>JBCEZV010000007.1:6800327-6831877 GCA_039654365.1 Cataglyphis livida
ATATTAGAACAGACCGTCTACTTTTATATCGAACAATTTCTCCTGTCAAACTTCTTTCTTCGCGATAGAGATATTCATTTGCCTTTATTTTTTAAGGATGCTTTTTTAAGGATCATGAAGTTTTAAGTGAAAGAGATTCAGACAGTATGTGCGTGAAAACTATAAAATTTATTACGGATCTGATACGATAAAATCTGTTTGATCCGAATGATCACGTATCTCTAGTAGATTTGTGTTCTTACAGCGACAGACAGCGACTGACACGACTCATTATTCACGCAATCGAACAGAACCGATCTCATGTACATCGCTGTGTTTACGCGTTATTATCTCATTGGGCATTCAAAAGCGCGCTCTCTAATTTTGCAAGACGCGCGCATTTCTACGTTATACATATACATATATCCTATATAGGTCCTATATAGGTCCTATATAAGTTTCTACATTCTTCTTTCCCTACTATTTCCTTAATCAATATCCTAAGTTACTACTTTCTTCTTTCCCTACTATTTCCTTAATCAATTCATTAAATTTCACTTTACCTAGCGGTTTTGCTAAGACATCTGATAGTATATCTATCAGACAATATTATATATTAATCGAATCAGATTTATACATTTCACGCACGAAACGTACATCTATATGCTTGGAACGTTTATTTGTAATTTGATTTTTTATTAGACTAATAATACTTTGATTATCTATTTTTAACATTGTCTTCACAGAATTTTTTAACATTTCTTTCAGTAACGAGTTAACATGTAACAATTCTTTACACAAACATTTGGATGCAGCTATGTAATCAGCCTCTGTGCTTGAGAGAGCTATCGTTGGTAGTTTTTTAGAACACCACGATCTCCGCGGAAAAATATTACATATCCTATTGTGCTTTTCCTAGAATCATTATCTCCAGCAAAATCCAAATCGCAAAAAGCCATAATTTCATCATTCTTTTAATTATTAAAGAATTTTATTCCTTTATCTAATCTTTAAGAAATTTAAATATTTGTTTACTGCTACATCATAATTTGAAGGTTTTTCAATATGCTTACTCGCTAGATTGACAAGCTAAATCGGGACGTGTTTTGTTCGTCAAATACAACAAGCTACCACTTATTGCTTTTTTATACGGAAAAATAATATCTAACGTATTTGAGTCAACATTATCCTGTCTTATTACGGGAGTATCTACAACTTTTGCACTTTCTATGCCAAATCTTTGTGATATTTGCTTTGCAAATAACGTCTGACAAAGTTTTATACTCGTTTCTGTTTTTATAATTTCCATTCCTAAAAAAATTCTCTGATTTTTCTCTACTTTAATTTCAAATTCCTTTTCCAAATTTCTTATGAGCATGTTTATTTCTTTCAGATTTTTACTTATTAATATACCGTCATCTACAAATGGCTAATGTTATTGTCTTATGTTTAAATATGCATTGATCAGTTTTTAATTGTTTATTCTTAATTGTTAATTCTAAATTATTTTGTTTGAAATGTGTGAAACGTTTATTCCAGTTTAACGACGCTTGTTTCAAGCCATATAAGGACTTGTTTAATTTACACAATTTATTCTTACAGTTAAAACTGTCAGGTGGATACATGTAAATATTTGTTTTCAAATTACCGTAATGAAAGGCAATTCTTACATCAAAAAATATTATTTGATTATCCTTATTCGCTAGCAAATAGACTTTTCAGTAGATTTGGATTCACCACGGGAAAATCTGCTCATAATCCATACCATATTTCTATTCGCATCCTCTTATGAACAACCTTGCTTTGTAGTGCCCGTTATCCTTTACTTTAAATATCCATGGACTCGTCAGTGGTTTGACACTGTACTATGAGCAGATTCCATGTTTTGTTTTTAATTTATGCCTTTTTTCTTCTTGTATGATCATTAATCAATTTTGTTTTTTAGGACCTGTTAACAGCTTTGTGATAAGTTAATTCATATTCATTATATCTGCTCGGAATTCTTCGAACTCTTTGATCTTCTTATGTCCTTTTCCGCGGTCTCTGGGGTGATGTGTCTTGTTTCTTGTTCGTAAGGTTCTTCGCTACCTCCATTAGCAGAATTATAAGAATCTTTTTCTTCTTCATCAGCAAGTTGGTTGTCTTCCATGATATTTCCTTTTTCTTCATTTTCTTCTTCTTGTATATCTTGTATTCTTTCGTCCGTAAAATTTTTTGGAAAACTAAAACGTTTGTTCTCCATTGATTTTAATATATTTTCGTTAAATTGTACGTCTCTGATTATTGTATGTATGTATGTATAAATTTTATTGATTGCCCTATGGGGTTACAATTTGTTACAAAAATCTTAAAACTACGTCTTATTCTACATATCTCCATCCTTCCGCCTCTCTATTTATTCTATCTCTCTCTCTTCTATCTCTCTCTCTCTCTCTCTTTGTCCTGTCTTCTTTCTACCTCTTATCTATATTTTATTTCTATTGCGCTTTCTTAACCTATTATTTCTATTTCTACGTTATCCTACGACTTACCTTAAGTGGAACTCCGCTTCCGCTGTAACTTTCCTTATTTTCTCTGGCTCTTTTTCCTATTCACTCTCCCACTCTCTCTCCTCTCTCCTCCCCCTCTCCTCTCTTGCCTTTTCTATTTCTTTCATCCATTCCTCTCCTTCTTTCTTACTTCTTAAAACTCTATCTATTGCCTCCTGCCAACTCTCTTCTGTACTTTTCCCTCCTCCTATTCATTCCACCCATATATGTTTCCATGTCTCCTCCTCTGTCCCACAAACTCTATCCTCTCCAACTTATATCCTCTTATCTTCACTATCTCAATATATAACCTTCTTTTATTTCATTTCCCATTCTGAATCTAATTATTCTTTTCCATCTACTTTCCGCCCAACTCCTTTTCAGATATTCTGGCACCCCTTTATCTCTTTCTCCTCTATACCACTTATTATATCGCGACTCTTCTATTTTGTTTATCCTTTTTTCCTCTTATATATTTGTTTTTCTTCTCCAAGATCTCATAATCTATTTTTTTTCTTCCCTTTCTTGAACCTCTTTTACTAAGAAATTCCATTCTTTCTTGTTCCTAACCCCCAATTATTCTTCCTCTCTTCTATCCTTCCTTCATCTCTATCCAACATCTTCTTGCTATTTTTCCTCCCTTCCTTTCCTCTAATCTTTTCTTAAAATTTCATGCTTTTTTTCCTACTCTTCCTCTCATTAACTCTTTCTTTACTTCATCCCTTATCATGTACCCTGAAGTTCTTCAATCCGTCCCCATCGTCCATTTCATCCGTCCCCATCCATTTCAAATACTTTTTATGTCCCCTATCTCTTTTCTCTCCTTCCACCCCCATATCCTCGCTCCATACCTCATTACCGTCCTATACGATACCATCGTATCATATAGCCACAATCTTTTTTCCCATTCTTTTCCCCACAGTCTTTTTCTTATTCCGCATATCTCCCTTATCACTGTTCCAATATCATAAATATCCGAATTGCTTCACTTTCTCTAATTTTTTCCCCTTCCATTTCCAGTCTACCTTTCTTATTCGTCCCCTTCCCTTCCTAAATCTCAATACTTTTGTTTTTTTTACGTTTAATTTAAGATCCTTTTTCTCTAAGTATCTTTCTATTCTAAACATCGCCTTCAAATCCTCTTCCTCTTCTGCCAATATCACTCCATCGTCCGCATATGCTAATGTATATATTTTCCTTTCTCCTAATTTTATTCCTCCTCATCCTCCTTTTCTCGTTAGTTCTCTAGATCTGCCAATACTATATTAAAAAGCATTGAGCTCAGTGGATAGACTGCCTCAGTCCCTTTGTTGTCCAGAATTTCTCTCCTGTCCTTTCCTCCTATTCTCATCCTTTTGTTTTCCTTACCAAACCAAACCTTCCCTTGCTCTCATTGCTCTTATTAGAATCTCCCTGTCCACTGAATCAAACGCCGCCCTCAGATTTATAAGCACTGCCGCCATTTTCCCTCCTTTCTTACCTAGCTGTCTGTTTATTAGTTCAGAACATAAATCTGGTTTATCGTTCCCATATTTTCTAAATCCTACCTGGCTTTCTGACAAAGTCCCTTTTGTTTCTATCTCTTCTTTCAGCCTTTCGCCTAATGCCGCCACATATATTTTATATAATGACGGCATCAACGTTATTTCTCTATCATCCTTTGTCTCCTCTCCCCTCCTTTTCTTGATTATTGGTACTATGATTCCTTCTTTCCATTCTTTCGACCAATCTTCTCCGTTTCATACCCTCTTACATTCCTCCCATATCCAATTTTCTAAATTCTCCCCTCCGTACTTCTATACCCCATTTGGAAATCTATCCTGATCAATCGCTTCTCCTCCTTTTAGACCTACTATTACTCTCTTCATTTCCTCCTGTTTTAGTTCTGTTTCTTCTCTTTTATCTCTTCTTTCCCTCCCTCCTCTTACTATTCTTCCTTCTATTCCACCTAATAATCTCATAAAATATTCCTTCCATTCCTCCATCTCTATCTCTTCGTACCCTCTTTTTTCCTTTCCTCTCTTTTCTTACTAGTTCTCAAGCTAACTTTCTATTCTTGCTTCCCCTGCCTCTCTCACTATCCTATTTCTTTCTTCTTTTTTCTTTTCCTCGCATATCTCTTTATATTCCTTTTTTTTCTTTATACCTATTACCTTTTCCTCTCTTTTTTCTCTACTTTCTTAATTCTCACTTTCTTTTTTCTTATTTTACATTCCTCATCTCACCATCCCTTTCTGTTTCCCTTTTTTACTCCTTTCCTCTCGTTCCTCTAGCACCTTTTTAACTACTCTTAACCTCTTTTTAATTATCTTTATCTCCTTTTGTATTCCTTCCTCTCTTTTTCTCACCGTTCCTAACTCCTTTCTAAAATTCTTTTTTCTCCTTTCGTCCCAAACCCTCCGTTTTCTTATTCTGCCCTCTCCAAAGAGAGCATGGATAAAAGAAAACAGGAATAGAGGACAGAAGAGATTTGTTTCCTCTCTCCTCTATTCCTATTTTATTTTATCCATGCAATTACCAGTAGATAGTCTAAATCTACTTATTCTCCTATTTCTAATCTTTCTTTCTTTTTAATCTTTCTATTCTCTAATATTTTCATCACCTATGTAGTCAATCACCGTTTCCCCCTTTCCCCTACATATGTGAATTCCCCCTCTTGGTTCTTTTTTACACTTCCATTTAGTATTGATCATCCCCTATTCTTTATGCATTCTATCATTTTCTTTTCTTCACCATTTATTTTCTTATTTTTCGATTTTTTTCCTTTTTCTATCTTTCTCCATTTCCTCTTCTTTCATCCATTTTCCTTTCTCTCCTGTCCTTGCGTTAAAATCTCCCTCTACTATTGTCTTTACTATTTTCTCTCCTTCTTCCATCTAACTTTTCAAGCTCTCTAGTTTCCTATCCATGTTCCCACACGTATACTTACTCTCCATATTATTCTCCAGGTTTCTTCTCCTACTCTTACTTTACAAACTATTCTATCCTCTTTCTCTTCTCCCCTTCCTTCCTCTTTTATGTTTTTTTTAACTCTTATTAGCATTCCCCCTCCTCGCTTTTCCCTTTCTATTTTTTCTTTTCGCCATCTGCACTCTTCATAAAAATTCCCTTGGTAGTCTCACTTTATTTTTTCTCATCTCTTCTCCTCTATTCATGTCTCTATCATCACTATTACATCCCAATCCTTAACGCTCTGCAAAAATCCTTATCTTTGTTTTTTCCCTTTTTACATTCCAGAAAGTTATCTTCCACACTTTTTCTCGTTCCTCCCTTCTCTCCCTTCCTCTCTCTGCCTTTTTTTCCCCTTTCCAATCCTTACTCTTTCCCTTGATCTCTCCATACGATTCCTTCGTTATCTCTCAATCTCTCCTCCTCCTCTTCCCCTTTCCTCTCTCCCTCCTCGCTATCTCCTCTAACTTCCCTCTCATCTTCCGTTCTTTCCATGTTAGATCGTTGTCAATTCTTATCTCCTTATTTTTTATTTCCCTTCTCTTTCTCATTATCTCCCTTTTTCCTTCTGCTTATTTAGTTTAACTATCGCGATTCCTTTCTCCCCTTTCCTCCTACTCCCTACGCATTTCACTTTTTCTGTCCCTATCTTTATCCCTAATTTTTGTATTAGCTCTTTTACCTTTTTTCTACTTTCGTTGCATCACCTTTTACACCTTTTACTATTACATTCCTTCTTCTCTCCTCTTTCTTTTTCATTTTTTTCCATCTCTCTTATTTTCTTTTCTATTTCTCTCCCTTTTTCCTCTCCTTTTTTCCCTACTTCTTTCTCCTTTAATTTTAACTTAATTATCTCCTGTTCTAAGCCCTTTATCTTTTTCTCTAAATCTTCTCTTTCTTTTTCCCATATCTTTTCCCTTTCATCTAACTTCATAATTACCAATCCCTCCATCTCTTCCTTCATATTCCATATAAGCCTCTTTAATTCTTTCCTCATTTTCTGTATTCCTTCCTTCATTTCTTTTTTCCATTCTTTTTTAATCTCTTTTAGATAACTCTTTTCTTCTTCCCTCTTTTCTATTGCCATTTTTGATAGCAAACTCTTTGTCTTTTCTTTTTTGGCCACCTCCATTTCCTCCTCTGTTCTTTTTTCCTATTCTTCTATCAGTTCCCTTTTCCTTTTCTACATTTCTTCTATATTTCATATGCTTCCCCTTCTCCCTCTGCTCTCTTCATTTCTTCTTTCATCTTCATAATTTTTCTCTTTTCCTCTATAGTTCCTCTCTCTATTATCTCTTTCTCTTGTCCTGTCGCTTTTCTATGTAATTTATCTACTCCCTGTACGTTTTCTCCATTTCTACCTGCTCGGTCGCCATTCTATCTATCTTCTCCCACTCTCTGCGCCTAACTCTCTAGTCTCCACTCTATCTACCTTATACTCCCGTTTCTTTTGCATCGCCTATCACGTGATCGGCCCTTCTCTCTCCAATAGGTCTTTTTAACCTCTTAAGGCCATTGCACGTTAAAAAATTTTAGTCGTAATCATAATGCCGTAAGAAAATTGACCAATCACAATCAAATATTCTAAAACATAATAAAAATGTTTGAACTGTGATTGGTTGATTTACTTAAGACTTTACGATTATGACTAAAATTTTTTAACGTGCAATGGCCTTAATATCTAACTTTTAAGATTTTAATATTTAATCCAGACATTTAAATTTAATACAGACAAATACATAATAATTGCAAAAATTGTAAAATGGTAAAGGACTTTTCTGTTCAGTTTACTACCCGCTCATGAGCGTTGGCACAATCTTTGCAGGACACTCTGTATATGTCACCTTACTATAGAAAATAAAAATTATATATTTTACATTTTATATATTTGAAAATAATTGTAATGGATTAATTACATTTTTGCGATTAAAATGACATTAAATATGATATAAATCGGATTATTTTTAATAAAATAGGAATTATAATTTTAATTACATAATTGATTAAAAATTGATTATGCGACTTACATCGTGTTTAGTATTTTAATCGGTAAAATATTATTCATTAATTCATTGTAAATATTTTTAAATCAATAAGTGCGAAAAACAAAAATTTTACAGTAACGATATATAACGCGAGAGATTATAAATAAAGAAAACCTTGCGAGCGAGACTTCAAAAAACTCGTCCATGTTAATTATCTCGCTTGCTCCTTATTTGTTCTCGCTTTCTCTCTTTCTCTCTCTCTCTCTCTCTATCTCTCTCTCTCTCTCTCTCTCTCTCTTTTTCTCGATACTGCTAATCATGTGGTAACAGCGCACGTGCTTGGAATCGGCTCGAATTAATTATCTTGAGATCATCCATCGTCCGCAACATTCGGATACGTACAATTTTTTTAACACACATCCGGATATATACATTTTATATTTATATTTATATTTAGTTATTACACGTGCACACACACATATACATACTCTCACATACACACACGCGCACGCACACGTACACGCTCACTCACACACATACGCATATATTGAAACACACATATAATGAAATAGAAATAAAATTAGTTTTTTTTTAAATATATATTTTAATTATATATTCCCTATATACTCCCTCCCTCCCTCCCTCCCTCCCTCCCTCCGTCTCCCTCTCCCTCTCCCCCTCTCTCTCCCACTTTTTTTCCCTTTCCCTCTCTCCCCTCTCCCCTTTCTCCTCCCTCTCTCCCCTCTCTCCCCCCTCACCACTCTCTCCTTCCCTCCCTCCCTCCCTCTCCCTCTCCCCCTCCCCCTCCCCCTCTCTCTCTTTCTCTTTTTTTCCTCTGCTTGTTCTTTATTGTATTTATTGCCATTATTATATTCTTTTATTTGTTTTATTTTTATTCTTTGTATTTTTGTTTTTCTACATGATAATAAATTAATTTATTCATATTTATTTTACAGACATAAATGAAACATTGTGTATTTGTATAAATAAAAAAAAGTATTATACATGTGTGTGTATTTATTGTATTTAACTATAATAATATAAAAAAAAAATAACTTGTATTGTATATCTCATTTATGTTGTATAAAATAAAAATACATAAATTTATTTATTTATTTATTTACGTATAAAAAGATAAGAATAAAATAGAAGAATAGATATTGAACAAATATAAAGATATAATAAATGGGAATGAAAGAATAATAAACAAAAGAAGAGAGAGAGAGAGAGAGAGAGAGAGAGAGAGAGAGAGAGAAAGAGAAAGAGAAAGCGAGAAAGAAAGAAGCGCAAGTGTACGTATAAGTGAATATGCGAGGAGCATGCAATGATATGTAGTACATAGTGAGCGAGCAATTAGAAAAAGACAGAGTGTATGATTGAAAAAGAAAGATAGAGAAACAGCAATAATGTTAGTGTATGTGTACTCTGCATACATGTATTTTGCTCTACACATATGAAAGAGACGAAGATAGTACGATTATGTCTGTATTTGTCATGTAAGATTGCAGCTCTCGCCACATCACGCAATTAATCTTTTACTCTTGAGTCTCAATTTCGCACACACACATATGCACAAAAATTTTAGATTGCATTATCTTTTTTACAAAGCTTCTAAATTCATAGATACTCTCTGATGAAATACCGAGTGCGTGATTTACTAATTAGACACGAGTAGACAAATCTTTTATATTATATAAATGTTAACAGCAGAAGCCGATAACAAAACTGTAATTTTTTAATTCTTTTCTACTTTTTATAAAGAATTGTATTTAATGCATTCCGTTATTATGTATACTTTACTTGTGGAAAAGGATTTGTTGATATCTATAATAAACAAAAAGATTAAGTTCTTTAACTTAATATTCGATTGGTAAAACAGATTTATTGAATTCCCTTAATTATATTAAAAAAGAAAAAAATCTGCATATACTAATTTATTATAAACATCTGTTTGAAATAAAATGATATAATTTCTAGATAATCCAGTTATGGGATCGTCCCGTTTGCGCACATTACGGATCGGACACAGGCTCGATCGGACACATACTGTTGCTATCGGTTACATATGGTTAAAAATTGGACACCAACCTAATTGGATCAGTCACAGGCTCAATCGGACACCGGCTCGATCGGACATAGACGCTGTTCCAAAGTACATGCATGGACAGGATGCACGCGCTCGCACGCACACATACACATACACGGGGAAGTGCAATGGGGGCCTTCGGTCTCCCTCCCGCACTCGTCGGTAGGCAGAGTGTACCTCGCTTTACAATTTACAAAGTACATGCTACAGTGTCCAATCGGATTGGTGGCCGATCGGATTGGTGTCCGATCAAGCCTGTGTCCAATCAGGTTGGTGTCCAATTTGCAGTCATATGTGTCCGATCGAAACTGTGTGCGATTGAGTTTGTATCCAATCAAGCCTGTGTCCGATTGGGGTTGTGTCTGATAGCAACAGTATATGTCTAAGCTGTGTCCGATCGAGCCTGTGTCAATTCTGCCTATGGTTCCCTTGTATGTGTGCATGCGCACGCGCCTCCGGTTCATGCATGTACTTTGGTGTAACATCTGTGTTCAATCGAGCCTGTGTCCGATCGGGCTGGTGTTCGAACAAGCCTGTGTCCAATCGGATCTGTGTCCGATCGAGAAATTTTGTCGTGTCTGATCTGTAATGTGCGCAATCGAGACTCACTCTCAGTTATACTCAAATTATGTGGTTGTTGATCATTCAATAATTTTTTGTTTTTGTTTCCAAACATAAATTTTCTATTTGTAAATATATTGATAAATTAAAAAGTACAAAAAAATAAAAAATTTTGCAACTTTCTTTTCTAAAGAAATGAAGCTATATCCTATTTTAATTAATATTAAATTATTAATATTATCTTAGGAATATGATGAAATTCTTATTGGACATAAACTCTTTCATCACTTTTCACATTAAATAGATCATTAAAATTATTGATCATACAAATATTCTAGGAAATTATACATAAACTTTTACATTTTCAAAGTTTAACTTTTATTTATCTATAAACTCTTACATCTGTAAATTTTTTTTTTTTTATTCGGTAGAAATTTTTTCCCTTCCACACTTGCACTGTCTACATACATACAGGATGTCCCATTTTAATTGTGCATTCTGATTAACATTGCAGAAAGTGATCAGATAAAAAAAGTTTCAGATAAAAGTTGTTGGGTTTTGAAGGGGACATCCGATAATAATCTTGAGCTTATCATAGGTAATCTTGTTCAAGGTGATTTCAAGGTTAATTTTAAATGGAATAGTTTTTTAAATGGAATGACTCATTTTTGACATCGGAAATCGATAGAGGAGAAATTTTTATTAAAAACATATATTAATATGTGAAGTCAGATTAACCCTTCAAATTTATATGAAGGTCTTGTGTGTAAATCAGTTGATGAACGAAAACTGACAATTTGATTAATCAAAATCAGTATATGATCCAGCCAGAATCATATCTGGAATAATTTTTGATAAGCTTACCGTGATATTTTCATACAAGGTGGTCTCAAACGTCCTTGCCAGACTTATAAGATTTTATAGGAAATTTAATTCTGAACAAAGTTTTATATAAGCATGGGTCAAAAAATGCTCTCTTAAAAAGTTAGCCTCCAAAATTCACAATTCTTTTATACATTTTTACAAATATCAAGAAAAGTATCAAAAAAAGTGCGTTTTTTGTATGATTGTGGCGTAGAGAACTGTGCGTCTGCTCTCTGTGAAGGTCTCGGGTTCAAATCTAGCCACAGCTTGAAATATCGAATGATTCGCGATCACCATCTCTTGGATGGCATCGGCAAATCACCGAAAGTATCTTACAGAAAGTATTGAACAACCCTCTAATCTAGGCCGTTTGAAACTGGCGTTAAACTGTAGGTTCCATATGTCTGTGAGCACACACCGTAAATATATGTATGTCGAGGAATCACCATGCTTCTGCCTAAAAAACGCGAGAATTGTGGGGAGAGTGATGCGTTTTTTTTATAAGAAATATCGAAACAGAAGTTGTAGAGAATTAAATTATCTTTTATATGAGATCAAAAGAATTATAGCATCATCTGTTTAAAATAACCAATTTTAAATGTACAGAAAAGTGTTTTTTGGCTGTCGACGATTAAATTTAAAAAAAAAACTTTTCATTTATGCTGTTATGATCTTTCATCTCATTATAAAAATATTACGGTAAGATTATCAAAAACTAAATATTTTATGAGATATTTTATATTTTACATCAAAATATCACATGTCAAATTAAGATATAAAATAACTCAAAAAATACTTTATTATAGAGTTTTGAAAAGCTTTTGAGATAAGCTTTGAGATAAGAATAAAAATGCAATAAATGGGGATATCCATTTAAAAAAATAAACTTAGGCTTGACTGACAATAACCTTAAGGCATTAGGCCCAAAAACTCATGCTTCCATTTGACGGCTTTGTTTGCATTCTACAGCTTTTATTCGGAATATTTTTTAAGATAAAATAAAGTTTCTATAATATTTTAGGAGATTTATTAAAATAGTCCATTCTATATGCAGGGTATTCAGAGTTAGTCATACCATCTGTCGTGTGTAGGTAGAGCAAGTGAAATAAAAAAAGTCTTTTATTATTTTGCGATTGTCATAATAAATATTAAAAAATTAATTAAAAAGATCAGTCAATTCGCGTAAGTATAAGGATGCAGTAAAGAAGGACAAGCCATTGATGTGTGGTGCTAAGAAGCAATTATCCATCGTTATTTATCCCTCGCACGTAATCGTTGTTATTTGTAAAGCGCTCCTCCCAAAAGTTTCGTCACGCGCCTAGCGACTACAAATTTTTGAATTGTCTCCGGGCCGTCCTTTCTCGCTGCGCATTTATACTTATGCGAATTGGTCAATTTTTTTAAATTAATTTCTCAATAATTATTATAAAAATCGCAAAATAAAGGTCAAGGACTTTCTTATCCAATTGAACCCATTCTATTTGCGCACGACTGATCTCACCGGTATCACCGGTCGTGTGCAGAAGGCTTTGCGCATATTACATGTACACGATTCACGCTTGTGCATGTATCTCCTCCACACGCGCTGGCAGCGTGCACAAAATGCAAAATTGGCATCACTGGCGCGCGGCTCACTGACGTGCGTCTAGCTAAAGATCGGCGATGATTGGTCAGACTTCACTCAATAATAACTCTTTTATTTAGCGTTATAAAAAAACAGGATTTTTCTTTTCAGTTTTATTTGCTCTACTTGCACGACGGGTGATGCAATCGACTCCGAACACCCTATATAAAACAGCTATTCTATAAAATTCATTAATCTAATCTCATATAAATTTTACTTTTCAAATGCTTCCATAGAAAATAATCGAGTTGGATCATTGTATGTTAGCCATTATATACTATTATATGACCATATTATATATGTAATCATTATATATATTGTTACATTCTACATTGTGTGAAGTGTATATGCATGAGAAATCAAATGATTTTAGAACAAGAATACCGACACATCTGAATTCTACCGAATTACCACCAACAACTTCGACGCAAGGCAGGACTTATGTCTACAGAACCAGAATTCCTCGGAGGGATCCCGTGGAAACGACGACGCCGACATCCTCTTCATTACAACAAAATAATATTGGACGTGCTATCACGAAAAGAAGAGGGGCTGTTAAACATAATAAAGTACACGTTGTACGAGGCCATAAACTCGTAGCTAAATTCTTTCGACAACCGACATTTTGTGCCTTTTGTAAAGATTTTTTATGGTAATATTTCACTTTAGATATTTTACTCTTTGTATAAACATCTTTTGTTCTATATTTTGCGTGCGCGCATATTTACATGTTTCTAAAATTTTCATAAATTATATAATATATAAAAAAGCATTTTTTTAATTATCTTTTTTTTATTCCAGGGGTTTTGGTAAACAAGGATATCAATGCCAAGGTAAAGCTTTTATTTTTTCCTTTGTGAAGTTTATTAATTTAACAAAATTTATAAGAGAATTTTTTTTTATTACAGCATGTCAAACTGCGGTGCACAAAAAATGTCATGATAAATTATTAACTAAATGTCCAGAGAGTGGGAGAGAATCGGAAAATACAATAGTGAGTATTATTTATCTGCAATGAAAAAAATAAATATAAAAAAATAGACTTTATACAAAAGTTGTATAATATTCATTGAGATATAAATTATATTTAAATTTGTAATATATATTATATATATAGAATGTAACAAAAAGGTTAGAAATAAATAAAATAGCATATTCATCTATGAGCAATAATAGGTTTTTCTCGTATAAAGTTATGTCCTAGTTATGAGCCTTTTTTTCGAGATAACGGCGTTAAAATTTTTTGAAAAAAAAATTTTTATTTAACTTTTGACAACTTTTGGAAAAAGGAAGATAATGCAACAAAATTTTGTATGATTTAAATTAGTTAATGAAGATTTATTGAATATAAAAGAATTAATTCCTCATCTTAATCAGTGGCATAGATATGGTGAGTTATTTTTTTTTTATATATTTAATAGATCTTTATTAACTTAAGCTGCACATCAAATTTTGTTACATTATCTTCTTTTGCTCAAAAGTTATTAAAAAAAATTTTTTTTTTGGAAATAGTTTTTGCAACTCGGAAACGAAGACTAGTTATGCCCCGAAGGACAAACTTTATATAAGAAAAATCCTTTATTTTTTATCGATGAATACGCTTCTATTTATTTTCAACCTTTTTATTATATGTGTTATGCAAAGGTATGCACACACGTATGCTACGCACAAATATACACATGCATATACACACATATGTATAATTTATCGATTTAATGTTACAAGTAACAATGCTATATGCCGAAATTTACGAATCAAAATATTATAGCAAAAAAGTTCTTGCACATACGTCACTAATTGCAAATTAGTGCACGTGCGATTTACGAACAAATGACTGTCCAAATATAACTTGTAATTGCTCAGAATTTAAAATTCTTATATCTCAAAAACTATTACTTAAAATAAAAATCGCAAATAATTCTATTAATTTTTTGAGAGTATTTCTGTTACGGTATTTTAATTCGAAAAATTTTGGAACATTCTATATATCTAAACAAAATTACATGTTTGTTTTATTATAGTATTTGAGAGAACGTTTCAAGATAGATGTTCCGCATAGATTTCGAACTCACACTTTTATGTCACCGACTTTCTGTGATCATTGTGGCTCGATGCTGTATGGTTTGTTTCGACAGGGTTTAAGATGCGATGGTAAGAATACGAGACTTATTGAGAATATATTTTTAACAGTGTAAATTATATAATTTAAAAAAATTCTAATGCATCTCTTGACTGGTTATTCTATTAGCATATCAATAGACTAACATGAATTGATCTGATATATGATATATACAAGTACAATATTCTATTTAATTAATATTGTGTATGCAAAAATATCATAGCATAATCGCATTTTTATACTTTACATATGCAATTATTGCTTCTTTCGCTTTGTACAGACACATACACATACGCACGCTTCTTAAATATAAAAATTCTAAAAATTTAATGGCGCTAGAAAGCTTAGTAGTTAGATGTATTTTATGTTGCTATTTATGTAGTTTTTCGTGTTTACATATACATGTATTAAACAATATTATATATTAATATATACTATTTTATTTATTTTATTTATTTATTATATACTATTGTATAATGTGAAAATATATGTAATATTTTATAACATAAAGTTTCTGATCTATGAATCCCCAGCACAAGATTTTTTTGAGAGAGATAAAGATCGTTTTAAATAAATGGACGTGATTAAAGTGCAAAATACAATTTTGTTAAAAACACAAAATTTTTTTCTTAGGATAATATAAAAAGTATATATATGTTTTATAAAATAAGAAATCTAAATTTTTTTTTATTATTAACAAAATCAATCACTTGCACTAATAATAAGAAAAAATATTTAATGTTCTTAGCAAAATTGTTTTGTTGAGATATTTATTTACATTTACAGTAAATAAGTATCTTGTTTTATATGTATATGAAAGGATTTGATTGTTCTTGTTAAAAGTAATTTTTTATATTGGATCATTTCAAATAATTTTGTTGTTACATCTTATGGATAGAATTCCGAAAAGAGCCTAGTTCCGATTTCAATGAAATTTTGTGAAAAGCTTTCTTTTAAATTGAAATAAAAGTCCGTAAGAGCATTTTTAGCAACTCCTATAAGAAAGTGATTTTTTAAGAGAAAATGATAAAAAATATAATAATTGCGATAATTATTTATATTAGTAAATAATTCGCCGACCAAATACTTGACCTTGACCTTCACATGTACATGACCTTACATCTTCATATTATAAGATTGCTGATTAATATTTATTTTGTTTTAGTTGGCGGTTTCGTATAGTTTCGTTTAGTTTAAGATTTTTAACGAAAAAGATTTACCGAGTTATTCGATTTCATATGAGTTTACAACTTTTTATGTAAAGCGGGGTTCATTTTATATCATTCTGTAATTTGGATGCAAAACAATACTTAATTAAACGATTTTACATTGATTTGCAACTTTCTATACGCGAAGCAAGATCCATTTCATATTGCCCTGTGCTTCGGACATGAAACGAAGTTTACAATATGTAATTATAATATGTAATTATACGATTTTACATACTTGCAACTTTCTGCATGAAACAAGATTTAGCTTATATTTGTTCGATGCTTTTGATACAAAACGAGGTGTATAATATATATACTTTTACGTCGGTTTACTACTTTCTGCGTAAAGCGATGTCATCCTATATTGTCCTATCTGCTTCAGACGCCACATTCCGTTGTGTTTATATTCTGCTTAGACACTAAAATATGATTTGTTTACACTTTTTACAAGCTGTTATTTGTGAAGTGCTATATGTAACAACATATATAATTATTATATTTTTTACTATTTTTTCTTTAAAAAATGACTTTTTATGGGAGTTGGCTAAAATTATTTTTAGAGGCTTCCATTTTAATCTTAAAGAAAGCTTTTCACTTTTCTTATTGAAATTCGAGCTAGGATCTTTTCGATACTTTATTCATTCTTGATTAAATATCTCAAAAACTATAATACAAGACTAAAATAAAACAAAGTAAATATTAATCAGCAACTTCATCCTTATAACATATGTAAAGATCAAGGTCATTAGCCAGATATTAACTAATGTAAATAATTATCATTATTATATTTTTTACCATTTAAAAAAAAGATTTTCTTATATTTGTATAAATTATATTTGTACGTACGTATGTATGTATGTATGTATGTATGCATGTATGTATGTATGCATATATGTATGTATGTATGTATGTATATATATATATATATATATATATATATATATATGTATATATTTGTATCATTTTTATATAAACAAAATATTTAGTTTATACAAATTCAAATTTATATAATATATACTTTTCATATACTTGATTAATTAAAATATTTAATTTTTATAAATAAGATGGGATAAAGTTTCAAAAAGAGCCTAGCTCTGATTTCGATGAAACTTTTTGAAAAATTTTTATTCAGATTGCATACATACAATATAAATAATGCGTGGCTCTTCGAGTGAACATCTGACTTGTACTCGGCCGATTCCGAGTTTTAATCTCGAACGTTCATTTACTTTAGAATATTTGTTAATTGAAGATGCCTTTTCAGAGGCATCTTCAAATTCGGTGGCATTTGATTGATGACAGGATGCAATGTTTTTATGCATTCCGTTTTTATATAAATTACGAAAAAATTAATCCTTAAATAATATAAATCTTTAAAGATAACATTTGGTTTAAATAATTATTTGACACATATAACATAATTGACCAATTAAACATTTTTGTTTGAAATTATAAAATTTATTTTATTACAATTTTTAATTCCTAAAGAAGCAATATGTTAGAAAAAAGAAATGTAAATATATTTTTTATAACAAAATAAAATTATAAAAAGCAAAAAATAATTTGTTTGGATATATTTTAATTAAAATTTTAAGTCGTCACAAGCAGAATCTATTTTTTATCTCTCTCTTTCTTTTATCAGTATCAATAATTATATTATATTCACAATATTCAAAAAGATATATAGATAGCTAATTGTTTCGGATTCTTTACTATGCAACTATCAGCTGTAATAACCGTTGTGCTCGCGGTTTATTAGAGTCTAGGTAGTATAGTTAGACGCACTGGGAAGCCTCATATACTAGAATTCTATTATTACATCAGGTCGCCGGTTTAAACTCAGTTGGTCTTGGCTCCCTGAACCGTGAGAACGGGTTTACTTTCCGCACACCTGAGAGTGAATTTCCATGGCCGATCTCCGCTGCTAAAAACAACGCAATTGTTTGATTATTTTTTGTCAGCACACTTTTGATTATTTTTTTCATTTGTCAGCATTCGTTATCGTTGTCCGGTAATTATTATCAGACATTATAATTCAGTGTAAATAGTAGAAGGTGTAAAAAATGCCATATTATAACGACGTTTCGTACTACTATGGAGGAGGAGCTTATGCAAATCATAGCTCATTAATGACAGGCACGGGACGGTAAGAATAAAGCAATTTTATCTTAGAATATAAAATGATTTAATATTATATAAATATCATTTTGTTTATTTTTATAATATGTAGAGTATATCAAAAAGAAATACAAATTTTTTATTTTATTTATTGAATTTTTTTTGTGATCAAACTAATATTTGTTTTTTTGAGCGGAAGTTGATTGGTGGAAATTTTTCTTAGGAATCGTTATATAGATGTATACATACATGTTATGTTTAAAAAGTTTTACAAATTTTTTTCGTAAAAGTACGAAATAGATCATATAATTATAATATGTAATTTTTTTGTTTTATGTAATATGTAAATTTTTCTGATTTATCTTTCATACTAGAGATTTTGGCAAGACAAGTCAGTGACTCATGTGATTCTTCAAATCACGTGATGCATATAGTGATAAATTTAAAAGTTATCCTAAACTGAAATCTAATTACGTTTTATTATAAAAAAAAAATTAAATATCGTAAAATCATATCGTTTTTATTTTTATCATTAATATCATAAAACTTTTTTACAGTAACATTTCTTTTTAGCATAATTACACAAAAAACGCTATCTGTCAATATTTTCTTTTTGTTATATTTATCGTATTTAATACATAAGAAAAATATGTAAATAAATTTTTTCCGAGATATTACATGATTTGAAGAAATTTTTCTCAAATGCATTATGTGATTATATAGAAATAGCATTACTTTATATATTGATTGTATTATATCAAACGAATCATGTATGCTTTTCACATGTATACAAATGTTTGTGAAATGTTTTCACTCCGTAACGTAGTATGAAATAAAAATAATTGATTAGTATTGAAATAAAAATATGGTAATCGATTGAAGAGCTGATTAATCGATATGAATATATATGTATAAGCATTTTATAAGATAAATATATAATATGTTACTAATCGTATATAGATTATTAAATTCTAATTAAATTTTAATTAAATATTGCTTTACTATGTAATTTTTATACTTTTAAAACAAATACAAAATACAATATTTTGTATTTTAAGTTTAAGGTTCGAAGTCTTTAATAGTCAATTTTATATTTAACAACTCGAACATCCACAAAAGAAACTCAGGACGATTCACAAGAAAAGTATCCGCCAGAATAATAATAAATTTATGTGTTATTTATATAAAATGTGAATCACGATCACGAAAAATTATAATGTTCATGCAGAACACCCTTTCACTCTCCACTGTCGCGTTTTTCTCCGCATCTATCAACTATTTCGGAATCTCCGCTCAATCACTTGCACCGTTTCAACGTAAGACCTCCGCCGATATCCATAAGCCATACGAGACGAGTAATAAACACGGCAGATATCGATGTTTCGTCGCCGAGGATTCTCTCACACAATGGGAGTCGTCTTAAGAATCGCTTGCATCGGAATCGTCCGACCATCAAGATCAGATCGCAGGCATTGAAAGATAATCCCGTATTACGAGAACATAATGAAAAACACGAGAAGTCAGTGGGTGAGCTTTTGATGGAGAAGTTTTTCATTAAAGATAAGAAATTAGATAGTAACATAAATCAACAGACACGTCTATATCATCAAGTCAGCTTGAATCGCTTAGAGAATCTTCAAGAACAAGAGGCTGTACAGAAGCGAATCACTCGCAGATTTACGCGACGCAGATCCTCTGCCGATCTGCAACTTAATCCTGAACAATTGCAACAGAAAGCCACGTATGCACAAGTTCAAGCGAAGGTCTTAGACAGTCTCGTCGCTGAGGAGCAAGCACAGATCGAGAATGAAATACGACAAGGTACTTTGATGAGGAAAGAGACAACAACAAAAAGTTCAATTATTACCCACGCTTACTGTACCAATTCCGATACGATGACTGAAGAAGATGATAAAACAGCTAAGACAAGAATAAAGAAAACCACAAATAAGACAAGAAAAAAGAAGAAGCCAAGTATCGATAAAACTATCAATAATTTGTGGCTAACTGATAAGATTGATAACAGGCGATTGAGTATCGGCAATGAAATATCCACTGATTCAGAGATTGAAGACAAAAACAACGAGTCGAAACCTCAGATGTATAAAATTGAAGCTTGTAACAGTACTGGGGATTTCTCTACGATTTGGATGAATACAAGCTCCGAAAATGAGAAATGTGAATCAATGGTCGAGCAATTTAGAGAAAGTATGAAGATTCCCAAGGTATTTGAAAATGAAAGTGAAGTGGACGCTTTTCCAAATAATATGGACAAAACGGAAATGAAGATAGTGTTACCTGCACGAAAACCTTACATAAAGGACACATCAAGGAACAGCGTATATTTGACAATGAAAAAGCCTATAGAAAAACTCAACGTCAACCTTGAAAAAAACGAGAAATTTAACAAAGATGAAAATCAATTAAGCCTGACAAATAGTTTCGTTGATGCAAAAAATAATATTATTAAAAATAATGTATTAAATAGTTTAACGAGCAAAAATTCACTAGAATTGAATATAGAAACGACAAATGATATGACGGTAAATGAAATTTTAAATAAGTCTAAGAAAATGGAATCTTCGGTAAAAAAGAATATTTATTCCACATTGGATGAGAAGTTGGACATACAAAACAAGATTATCTCAAAAACAAATAGCGATGCACGAGAAAATGATATAAACAATGCATCACTTTCGAAGAGTGCTGAGAAGATTACGAATTCTGTACAATCAAGTGCTTCAGCATTTATTTCAACAAATGCACAGAAAAACGATGCACAAGTAAAACAATTAGAAGTATCCAAAAGTATTTTCACGGATGTAAAGAAAAATGAAAGTAAAAATAATGATAATGTAATCAATGCTATAAAAGATTTTGATTACGTAAAAACTGTTTCGGCTACCGAGTTGCCAGGATTTCTCACTATTAAAGATTCTTTCATTTCAAAGACAGATAAACTAAAGGAAGAAGAAAGTACATCAAAAATCTTGGCGATGTTATGCGAAGATGCTACAAGACGAAGCGTTGTCTTGAGTGAAGCTGACAATAATGCTGGTAAAAACAGCGCCAATAGTGCGTCGTGTCGTCTGCCAAAACTGTCTAAAATTAATACAGATAGAAATAATGTCGTGGAAACGTCAGAGCTTTCATTACAAGAGACGGCACAGTATCTGGCAAATTCACCGGATAGTGCTGAGGAGGTTGTCACGTTGCCGGAAAAAAAGGTGAACAAAGCATCAAAACTGGCAAAGACTGCCTTTTTCAATGCTTCAAAGAAAACCAATAGCGTAGACGCAAGTAAATCAACTTTTAAAATCAGCGTGACTCAAGCCAATGACATGGCCAATTTGGTGACCACAGAAACGACCTTGCCCAAGGAAATGAACAGTAAAGTGCGCAGTACTGATCGCAATGAGGAAATGAAATCAATAACAGATGTTAAACCGGCAAAAGTTGAGTTGACGAAATCACTGACAAACAAACTGGAGAAGACTAATGGAAACATATTACGCAAGTTATCTATAAAAACGACTAATTCATCAAAAGTCGAGACGGAAAAAATCACCACCAAAATATCAGCATCAGAAGAATCGAATCTATTGAAAACTGACAATAAAAAAGTAAATAATGACATAGTCGACATAGGAAAAGATTCCTTGGAAGACTTATCTAATTTGAAAAACAATGAGCCGAGAGTTGATATTGCAAAATCTAAATTCAAAATGAAAACTTTTCCGAGCACGGCTGTGAACAAAATCGATAAAATAGATTCATCAAAAATTAAGGAAGATCGATCTAAAATAACAAAAATTATTGATGATAAATTCATATCATTTTCTCAAAAAGATCTCGATGTACCGGAAATCGTGAAAAAAAGCATTTTTGTTGATTCTAAAAAATTAATGAATGATTGCTTATCGAATTCGACATCCAATAATATTTCCAATGTACAACAATCTGCATCTGTTAATGAAAGAGCTGCGGACAAAAGTATATCTATCAAAAAAACGTTAGAGCCGGTAAAACTTTTGAATAAAATAACGGAAAAGAAGTCAGTGATAGTCGATGTGAATTACGATAAGGAGAAAAATGGACAATTATCCAAGAGCGATTCTACCGAATCTATCGATTTTTGGAGCGAGATCAAAGCGATGAATAGTCCTGAAAAAATAAAATCGAAACCAGAAAGCAAATTTTCTTGCGAGGCTACAATCACCAAAGTTGAAAACATAGATACAACGAATCCGGGACGAATATTTAATGATTCATTAGCAAGAAAGAAGTCGTTGATAGAATCGGTAAATTTCGATGATAAAAAAGATAAGACTAACATCAAACAAGGGATAGCAGAATTCGGCAGTTCAACATTCGAATCTAATAACATTGTTGTCCAAGAAAAGAAAGAAAAGGAGAAAGTCATTCTGGAATTTCCAAAAGTGAAAAATGAAGAAACAAAACTTGTTAAAACAACAGAGATTAAGAAAAATACACTAAAGATGCCATCAAAAAAGAAGAAAAATTCTTCAATAGCAATCAGTACCAAGAACTCGAATTCAACCGTGAAGAAAGCTCCCTTAAAACATGACAATTCCGCGATTTTAATACAAGCCGACTCTCTTACATGCGATATGACTGTTACAACTTCAGAAGTATCTACTTTAATACCTGAAGTCACAGTACCTGTAATAAATATAGTCGAAGCATCTAAATTATCCGAAGAATCTAACAGCAAAATCGATGAGGTTTGGGTCGAAAATTCCAATACTCCAACAAACGAACTACCATTCGATTGTTTTTCAACTGCAAAAATTTCAAAATGGAGCAATCGGAACGATCTAACGAACGATGACAATGTGGAGACTTCCGCGTCGGAAGAAACTAGTTTGATCGCTAGTCCTAACATCAATTCGCAATCTTCCAAAATAAAGCATTCGCTCAAGAAAAAAAAGCCGTCTACTAAGAAAACATCGTCAACAAAAAGCGAGAGAGAAATGAAGATTTGTAACAATGAATCGATGATAACGAATCAACAGAAGAACACGCTTACTCCTGAAAAGCAATTTCCAGCGAAACCCTTACCAAGAACATCGCCCAAGTCCAGTCCGAGAAATACACCTTCACAACGCCCACTCGATCTCATCAGGATGTTTTATACTACACCATCAGCATTACTTACAGCTACGCCGAGAGATCTCTCCAAGATCAGAAGAGCGAAGATCAAGAAGAGGCGACATCATTCAAAAATATCATCCGTCAATAGCGATAGTACCGATAGTACAACGAGCACTGCTACAACAGGAAGTACAGACGGAAGCGAATCGACTTGCATCGAACTAGACGATGATTCCGAGCACAAGAATTCGACAAGAAGTAATGATTCCGGATTCGACGGTTCACCAAGAATCTTGAGTATTTATTTTTCGATCATCTACGCGTCAGAATTTTGCTATTGAATGTGTATCCAATCAGTTTTAAATATTCTATCTTTAATCACAGTTAACAAAAAATATTATTTAAATTATGACATTAACGCGACATTCGGAAGATGTCTAGAAAATACTAAAATGCGCTAGTAATATTAATTTACTAATTTACGTTTGAATGTTTCAATTATTTATTAATAATTCGCATATTGTCTAATAATAATTTTGTATGTCTGCGTATATGTTACAAAATTTATACACAAAAGCTAAAATTATCTTTAGCTAAATGCTATTATACAAAGTCCTAAAAAAATATTTATAAGTATTTATGCTTGGATTGCATTTTGTAATTAATGTTTATTAACATTATGTTTATTAATATATAACATTAATTTTTTTAAATAACAATTACACTTTTAAACAGAATCACTCACATATGTTGACTTTAAATCAACAAATGATACGCACAAATAAACTACTAAAAACATAAGAAAATTTTGTCGAGAAGCTTATCAGAAATATTTGCGACCAAACTTGTATATTGCAGGAACTCATGAATTCAATAGATCAAGTCAAGAGTTTTTTTTTAACATGCCGGAATATTTTCATTAACTTTTTATTTCTCCGTATCGTATTTAGTGATATCACATGCTAATGTATTCAATGGTGGTAGCAATGGACGCGAGGCTATACATACATCGTCTGCATCTTTTTTTGACGCTATTAAAATAACGTTATAAAAGTTACCATAATAGTTACCATAATGATAACTATTATATAACGTTATTTTAATAGCATCATATATGTATATAATCTGTATCTAGCATTTCATTTATGTAAAAATATATAATAGTCTAAATACATAGAATGTAAATTGGCCCAACTTTGTCACTATATACTATGTATCATATTGATGACAAAATATTAGACGGAAAAAATATTATAGATCTATAAATTCTTTTTCCGTGCATTCTTTCATTGGTTAAAAATATAAAAATTAGTAGAAAGATTTTCCTGCATTTAAATAAATGTTCACATGTATATAGCGCCATAGTTACAAAAATATTTGACCATACCACGAAAATATATACTACTTATATAAATGGTTTTTTAGAAATAATATTAATATTATTCTATTTAATGTAAACATTTATAATAGACTTTTTCTGCATTTTAAAAAATACCAATATTTAATTAAAGATTCTTTTCTAAATATTTAGTTAAACAATTTCCTTATTCAAAAATTTAGTAATATGAATTTAAATTAAAAATATGTATGTAATTGAAAAAAATACTAAATTGCAAGTGAAATAGAATTGTAACTAAAATAGAAGTTAATTCAGAAATTGAACGGAGAGGAAGTTTTTTGCTCTTATTTTTATATTTTTATATATAGTTTTTTTTTAAATAATTTTATTTTATTGTTTCTTTTGCTTTTATTATAAAACGTATATTATCATATATTTGCGTGCAAACGTATATGATAATGCTATTATATTGCGTTATTATATAAGTTATAATAGAGAGAGCACGCGTAATATATCATAAATCGAGTCTGCTGCTCACACCATTACAAGGAACCAAAAAAAGTTATGATATTAAGCGAATTTAAGGGATGTATTTTTTATCGCTTTGCAATAAAACATTCCTATAGATTGTGACATGGCCTGCCATAAGAAGTGCGAAAAGTTAACTGGAAATCTATGTGGATTAAACCAAAAGCTAGTCGCAGAAGCGTTGCAAGCTTTGAAAAGAGGTGAGTAGTATTCTAAATATCTTGCGCTGTCCATTTAATTGCAACATTTCAAGAAGTATGGTTCGCAACTATAGCAACTTTTCGGATATTTTTTATTTTCCTCCTATTTGCACGGTATGAATATGTTTATATGGATAATTTTAAATCGGACTTATGTTTAAAATGTTATACAATCGAAGCGTAGAGATATTTTTAATACTAATGACAATATCAGAAGCAACTATTAGTAAGTAAATCCAATGCATACGTAAAAAAACTTCCTTGATGCACACAAGAAGAAACCTTGACATTTTATATATATGCAAAGTTTTATACACACATATATACACATGACTGTGCAGAAATTTTTTTATTTTTAACATTAATATTATTAAAAATAGTCACCAGACGGCTCTAACGATCCAAATTAATGAGCTTATATGATACTAAATACATGATTGTCAATGTGTAAAATAATCAAGAGAAGTACGATATAAAAATAATTGATATATTGTATAAATGTGTTAATATATTAATTGTTTTACTGAAGAAGATCCAAAAAAGAGAATCAAAATATTTGCATAAATTCTTTTAAAGAGATTATTTTTGTAGTAAATATGCAAATTGATAATTTTAGCTTCATTTAAGCCTAATTTTTAATGATTTATTAATATTTTTACGTTCGTTGTATTTAGGAATTGAAATCACGTCTCTTGTCTCTCAAACTGATTGCATGATTGATGAGTCTGAGGGAAAACAAATCCTAATGTACAATTATAGATGCGTGTTTGACTTTATTCTACTTATTAAAAAAAAAATTAAAGATGAAATTAATGCGATTATTATTTATTCTTAGCGCCCTCGCAGTCATCGGACAATCAGCGAAATTCAGACTCCTCAGATCGTTTCTCGAGTGGTCGGATAACGCCTCCAGCGACAAATTTACCAAGGTTTAAAAAATATGCTGTCACAGATTTTAATTTTCTTAAAGTAAGTTCAAATTAAAGATCTCGTAGATAATGTTATCAATAATAAAACATTCCCACACAAATTATTCCCAATACGCTATAGTCTGTACACTCTGTTCGAATGCAAACGTCTTTGACCTTTTATTTATAGAACATTTATTCTACACATCTGTTTATTTTTTGCTTACCGTGATGTACGCTATGCACTCTATTTAACCGGTTCTAAGAATCAGCCAACTATTTCTAAAATATATTACACGTACTTTATGTATATAAAATCGTGTACGCCTACATTTGTGCACGTGTACGATGAATTGCTATAGCAAAAATAATTTTCACATTTTGTTTTCGCGATTGTTATACATTTTGAATAATTAAACTGATTTTTTCTAAAATTGGCGAATATAAAAGAAGCAAAAAATTGACAATACATATAGAGTTTTACATATTTCACGTTGCACTTTGCATAAGCTATTTTGATTTTTGATATATGTTATAAAAATATTTCTTTTGCACATACATACATACTATACATGATAAGTTCTTTATACCAGCAGCACACTAATAATCTAAAAAGATCAATATTTGCTTTGCGTTATATGCTGATAATTTGACATATTTCTAGATGAAAGTTAGATAAATATGCATAAAAGGTTACACCTCACTGATGACTTTGACCTTAATTAAGGATATGATTCTGAGAACTTTTTCTTATAACTTAAACGGGCGTCTCTTATAGTTCCCAAGATATGCGATTTTAAAGTTTCACAGTTTTAATGTATTTTCTGTTATACAATAAGGAAAAATAAGATTTGTTTACGTTATATTTGTGTAGAACAGACAGAAAAAATGTTTGTTTACATTTCCGGGAACGAAGGTCCTTGAATTTTTCCACTTTCAGGGGGGCTTGCTTTGGGTAGAAAGTAACCCATGTGGAATCTTATTTTGCATTAAAAAGTATATACGTGGATACAGTATGTTCCACTCATCCTACAAAGAGGCTCCACTATCAAAAAATTAGACACATAGATTTGCGTTGAACCTCACTTTGCGTGGAAAATAGAAAAATCCAAGAAGTTTTATCTTTGGAAATGTAAACAAATACTTTTTCCACATTTGATCTACTCAAATACAACGTAAACAAACTTTATTTTTCCTTATTTTATAACAGAAAATACATTAAAACTGTGAAACTTTAACATTAAATATCTCAAAAATTGTAAGAGACCCTCGATTAAATTATAAGGAAAAGTTACTTAGAGTCCTTGACAACATATATCAAGATCAGTCATCGGTGAGATATAAACTTTTATGCATATTTACCAAAGATTATTACAATTATAATAATTTCCCTTGGCAAATACAAAAACAATATTTATTTTAATTTACTTCTGCTATGCCAAATTTATTCCACATGAATTGACAATAAATCTGTACGTCGTAATCTTCTTATTAATTAATTAATATTTCTGCAATATTATTTTTGCAATATTAATATTTAACAAAATATAATAAAAATTTCTAAACATTAAATCTAATCAGACTTAATATCAATATTTTACTTTATCAAATTTAAGATCAATCTGATAAGGATTACAATTTTTTGATTTTGAAAATTGACTACCTTTAATTGATTTTACTATAGGTATTTAAAATTTAACTATTTAAAATTTATATGATATTTAATTTTAAGATTTTAAGATATTATAGGTATGTTAAAATAGTTAATAGTGATGCCAGGTAGGAAAAGCTAAGGAGCGGTAATAAGTGCCCAAACTTGTTGATTAATTTCAATAACTAAATATGTATTAAATATGTACGTTTTAGACCATTTTTTGGCGTATTATATCCATATTTAGCGTATTTAAAAATTAAATTCATATTAAAATTAAATAAAGTAAAAATGAAGTAAAAATGTATAAAAAATAACACATGTATACATAGACACAGTGCATTCCGCCCTCCTCCCCCCCTCCCCTTTACGGGGAAGTTCCATTTTCAGAAAATATAATCTATTCTGTAAATGTAAATAAACTCTTTTTCCACATCTGTTCTAAACAAATACAACATAAACAAACACCATTTTTCCTTATTTTATAATAGAAAAAGTATTAAAATTGTGAAAATTTAACTTCTTATATATCCTAAACTATGCCATCTCATACAAATTTCTTGCGGAGAATTACTAAAAAAAAATCCTCCCCTATATTTAAGTGACGAGAAAATTGAAGGTGTATTACTTTTTATACAGTTTTACAAAACTTAACGATATTAGTCGTTACAATCGAAATTCAAATTGAAATCAATAATCAAAAAGAAAAACTCATCAAAATTCCTATAAAATATATAATATATAATATATAATATATATTATATATTATATATTATATATTATATTATATTTTGAACTAGACATATATGTATGATTGACGGATACATATGTGACGTTACGACGTTGTCATTAATTTATATAGATATTCTGGTTTCTTTTTTAATGGATCAATAATAAATGTCTATGTGCATGTTTTAAGATTTTCAATGCTTGATTTAACTTAAAACATTCACTTAAATTCATTACATGTTATTCCAATTGTATATGTACAGAAAAGAATTCGAAGCTTCGAAGTTATCCCATTTTTACGAAGCTTTGAAGAAAATATTCGTGCTAATGGCAAATTCATTTGGGGAACGCTAAAAATATTGTAAATAAAAAAAAATTAATTAATGTATATGCTAAAATATGTAATTATTTAATATTAGAAATAGAAATTTGATTTGGATTTTATCATATAATTTTATAAATGTGCACTTTGATAATAATCGCAGTACTATCACTATTATATTAAATTAATAATTATAATTCTTCGAAGTTTCAAAGATTCGAAGTTTCGAAACTTCGATTTTTGAACCTTCAAGCTTCGAATGACAAAGCCTTCGACGTAAATCAGCCCTACAATAAAGCTTTAATAAAACAAGGTACTTTATTAGTTAGATATCCATTTGTAAAAATACTTTTAATGATTAAATAAATCAGTTGAAAATTCATAAGATAAATCGAAATGCTATTTTAAATAAATTTTATTTTGCAGGTCTTAGGTAAAGGTAGTTTTGGTAAAGTCTTGCTAGCTGAATTGTGCGGAACAGAATGCGTATATGCGGTGAAATGTCTGAAGAAAGACGTCGTTCTCGAGGATGACGACGTCGAGTGTACGTTAATCGAGAGAAAAGTTCTCACGCTGGCGACAAGACATCCGTATCTCTGTCATCTATTCTGCACTTTCCAGACCGATTCGCATCTCTTCTTCGTTATGGAATATCTTAACGGGGGTGATTTGATGTTTCACATACAAAAGTCTGGTCGATTTCCTGAGAGCCGCGCACGTTTTTATGCTGCCGAAATATGGTCCGGACTGAATTTTCTACACAAGAAAGGCATCGTTTACCGGGACCTCAAATTAGATAACGTATTGCTTGACTTCGAAGGCCATATTCGAATTGCGGACTTCGGCATGTGTAAACTCCAAATCTTTTTAGATAGAACGGCCGATACGTTCTGCGGTACGCCAGATTACATGGCACCAGAGGTACATCTTATCATTCGCTGGAAATTTATCTCTATTTTTTTCCTGATTTATTAATAGTTATTTTTTATTTATTAGATAAAATTTTTTATATTTATAGATTATAAAAGGACTTAAATATAATCATGCTGTGGATTGGTGGTCTTATGGTGTCTTGTTGTATGAAATGTTAACCGGCCAGTCACCCTTTTCTGGATGTGACGAGGATGAACTATTTTGGAGCATTTGCAACGAACGACCATTTATACCTCGGTATCTAAGTCAAGAAGCTACCGATATACTTGTCTGTTTATTGGAGAAAGATGCTGGAAAGAGGCCGCCTGGTCACGAAATTGCTATGCATGCTTTTTTTCAGGTAATTCATTATGATCTTTTGTACAGAGGAAATATATCGCGCATGTAATTTGTTAATTAACTATGCATTTTCAATTCCATAGCATTTGCCTTGGGATCGATTAGAGAGAAGACAATTAGAACCGCCATTTAAGCCCGCTCTCGATCACACTTTGGACACAAAATATTTTGACACAGTGTTCACAACTGAACGTCCAAGACTCACGCCGGTGCCAGAACAAATTTTGACTTCAATAGATCAAGATGTTTTCCGCGGATTTTCTTATACGAATCCGAACGCGACAGACTGATACGTATTAAGCTGAAATCCGTATGATGTTATAAATTTAATAATAAATGTCTGTTTTTCTCTCATAAATTTTCTTATTGCGTAAAAATGAGAAAAAGAACGTATTATCTTCTATTGGGCTTGCAAAAAATTACTATTATATAATAAAGATATAGCATATATAAATCACACATATGTTAAAGACATATATTTGGGCAAACAAACCAGGAAGGAATAATATATAACAAAATATAATTTGACATTTTGAAAATAAATATACAAAATAATAATTAGAAAATTATTTGGCTGTTATTTGGAAACAAATAAAAAGAATTTATAAAATAAAACTAATTTAGGTATAAGAAGTCTATAAATTTTTTATTAGCATATAATATCAAAATTATACAAAACAATTTGATAATCAAATTTGTAAAAATTATATTAAAATACATTTTTTTTTTTTAATATAAAAACGATGAAGGGCAAAATTTGGATCGAATTATTTTTATCAAATTATTTTTATAATTAGCAATGTAATTGATAGCAATCATATATAGTAGATAGATAACAAACAGACAGTAATCATAATTTCAGCAACTTTTTTGTCTATTCACTATTTCGGTGTTATTTGGAAATAAATACACAAAATTAAAAAATTAAATATTGAATATAAGAAATCTGTCAATTTTATAAGCATATAGTACATAAATTATAATATAATAAATCTATTCAAGATAATTTTTTTGTCCATTACTGTTTTTATATTTTCTTCTTAAATCTAAAACTTGATTATCAAATTATTGTGTATATATAGGGTGTTCCAGATTAATGGGGACAAAATTTGTGTGCAGATAGAGCGGATCAAACTAAATCGAAAAGTCCTTTATCATTTTTTTGTACAATGCTTAATAAGAGAATTTTATTAAGTAAGGTGTCTGGTCCAATCATCGCCGATCTTTAGCCAGGCGCACGTCGGCGAACCGCGCGCCTGGTAGTGTGCATGAGCGCTCAGCTGTTACAGCACGGCTCACATGTGTCCGGCTACAGATTGGGCGGTAATTGACCAGATTTTATTCAATAATAATTCTTTTATTAAGCGTTGTACAAAAAAATGATAAAGGACTTTTCGACTCACTTTGTCCGCTCTATCTGCACACGAGTTTTGTCTCCATTAATCTGGGACACCCTATATAT
>JBCEZV010000007.1:6843444-6853728 GCA_039654365.1 Cataglyphis livida
ATATATAAATTTAATTAATTTAATTTATAAAATTAAAAATTTTATTTATATATGTTTATATCCTAAGTAGACAATAATGAAAACCATTTTTACTTATTCGGACAATTCCTGTCTAAATAAGTGCAAACCAAACATTTAATCTATAATTTTCCAAAAATCAATCAATATCTTAATTCCCAGGAGAGATCATATTAGAAATTAAACTAATAGAAATAGTTGTTACAATGTTATTAGCCGCATTTTTTTGCAGGGTTTGACAAAAACTTATATAAATACAAATACAAATAGCGCATATATGAATAATCGCATCGCAGAGATAAGCGAATGAACTAATATAATCAATACAAGTTACAAAAAACTTTATTTGGACGACTTTAGATCGTTTCCAAAATGACGTTTGTTAAACGGGTGGTCTAAGAAATGATGTCTTTTAAATGTCAGTTATTAGCCGTCAATGTCATAGACTATAAATGACTAAAAATAGATGTTATTATGACTGATATTCATAGTCCGTTCTTATATTTAAGATTGTCTCAAGTATGATCTTGAGAAGCTGTGCGGCCATTTCATAGGGATCTTAAGTTAACTTAAGACCAGACATAAGATTTTTTAAATATAAAAACAGATTATGAATATCGTCAAATGTCATCTTTTGATGTTATTCTGCTACTTGAGAATAAAGATTACAAAGCATATTTAATAATATTAAAAGTGAATACTTAACAATATTAATATAGTGATGTTTTTCTTAAGTTCTTAATATATTTTTGATATCTTCATTCTTTTCAGCTTGATATCATAAAAAATGTTTAACATCTGTAACTGTATTATTACTATTTCACATTCATGATTTAATTATATATATATAACATGAAAATATTGTTACACGTAATCAAAATGATATTTTTATTCTGTACAAATTGGAATAAAAATGTATTAAAAAAAAAAAATTGTTTTGTCTTGATATGTTAAAACTTTGAATATTTGTATATTAACTTGAAGTATGAATTAAAAATCTTCAGGAGAACTGGGTTTAACCGTGAGAGAGACATCAAACGGAATCTATATAGAAAGTCTCCGTCCGGCGAGCACAGCAGATCGCTGTGGCGCTCTTCAAGTGGGAGATCAGCTATTGGCCGTAGATGACACGCCTATTCAAGATGCGACAACTGCCGCAAAACTGCTTAGAAATAATTCTCAGAGCTGTCGTATTGCTAGACTACAAATATTACCACGACCGCCGAGAACAGTCAAAAGGAGAGCACAGCCGCAAGTCCAGCCGAATTCGAACCAGACTCTACAAATGAAGGAAAACCTGACGGTCATTCTCCGACCAGATCATCGGGGCTTCGGACTCGCGCTTAAATTAATTGAAGATCGTATGAATTATGTCGTGAGCTTTTTGGAAGCAGGTGGACCGGCGGAACGAAGTGGCGTCCTTTTGCCTGGTGATAAGGCTATCGCAATCAATCGAAGAATGTTACGCGATCTGCAACCGACTGAAGTAGCTAATATACTGGAGACATCACAATTGGTAAACACATATCTTTACTTATTTTTATTTGTATAAAAATAAGATTAAATATTTTATTATTAATTATTTTTATATATTGGCATAATCAGATCGAGTTAGTGATAGAATACAGAGTAGGTGGACCAGTAGTTCCGAATTCCGGAGTTTTCACAGTGAGAGTAACGAGACCATTAGGTGGCCAACCCGATCTGGGTCTCACGGTTAATGAGGACTTAGTAATCACGGAAGTTCGCCGAGGATCGCTTGCTTATCGAACAGGCAGTTTAGCATCCGGCGACAGGCTGCTCGCGATAGATGGGGAACAATTAGATTCTGGAGATTTAAGACAAGCCGCTCAATTATTACATCGACCCGGCAGTTCAGTAGTTGCTTTAACTGTCAGAAAGCCAGATCCTAATCCAGAAACAAGGTATTTATTAATGTGCATAACATTTTTTAGAAATATTAAGTTCGACAATCAAAAGTATCGATTTTTTAGAGATACCACATAAATACCTGTGTAAGAAAAAAAAATCTCTCTTAACTCCTTCGCTATCGGGCAAAAAATAACTTTTTCTGCCAAAAGTGTATTGGAATTTTTTTTCTAAATTACACTCAAGTTTTAATTAATATAAAAGTTTTTGCGGTTGCTGAATCCAAATATGAAATCAGATTTTTGAAATTCAAAATGGTGGACCAAATTATGTGATGAACCAAAACAGCAAATTTGAATTCAGCGATCCCAAAAACATATAAATATTAAAGCACAATCAAATCATATTAATATAAATGTTTTTTTCAAAATATGCATATATGCGTCATAAAACAAAAGGCGGCACAATTTTTTTGACGCGTACATGCGCGTTTGATATATAACATGCGTCATTGACAGTGAAAGACTAAGCGCGCATTTTTTAAATTTCGTACTTTTATTAATTGTGTATTTATGATAATTCCATAAATTACAGTTTAATAATACCAAATTCAACAAATGGAAGGCTAACTTTACACAGAGGTGACAAAAATGTAATTTTTATTAAAACTTATTATTTTATATAAAGTGGCCCATTTTAAATGATGCATTGATATATTCTCAAAAACTAAGGCTTTCACCAAAAAATATTTCATACAAGTTTTATGATTTCGTAAGGAACATAATCCAGATATCCAAACGTGATTAATTATATATTGAGCAATCTAATGCACTGTTGTTTGCACATGTGTTGTTTAATGTTTGTTGTACATTTGCTAACATCGAAATAGGATGCGTTATTAAATGCAGCAATGTGACAGTTTATAAAAGCAATCAGTTAACGAAATTGTATATATATATATATATATAAATTGGGCAGATAAATTGGATAGATTTGATAAAATTAAAATTATTCTTTATTCTCTATTTAAGATGTAAAATTATATATGTATGTATGTATATATATATATATACATACATACATATATAATTTTAACCTTAAATAGAGAGCTCAATTTTTAAAAAACAATCAGTCCAATATCTGAATTTCTTATGGTAGAAATATATCAGAAATTGGACTGATAAAAATTATAGTTATATTTTTAATCTTCTGCCATTTGCAAGCTTTATATTCTCATGACTAAATCTCAAATGCGAGATAGATGCATCGCGCGTCACATAGTGGTAAACAAATGAACTAGCGATTAAATACTACATATTTTTTTGTAAAGTTTTTGAACTGTTACGCGCAGTAACATTTCTCATGAAATATTAAATAAATAATATTTTTGAATTTATAAAAACATGCACATTAATTATTAATATTAAACGATTTTTCATAGTTCATTTTGTAATATTTTCAGCATACTCGAAAAGTGAAATGATTGAGCGTAAGTTCGTTGAAATATTAAAATAAGATTCCATTAATTTTCCAACAATACTATAAAGATTTTATTGTAAAGTACGTGGTAAATATCAATAATGTTATCATTAAAATGTATAATCTCCCTATAATCTTAGTGTAATGTTCAATGCTGTGAGAGACACATTGCTCAGATAAATTCGTCAGATAAATGTTCAAAAAAGTTAAAATTATCCGTGGTTTATTTAAAATAAAAAAATATACAATATACACATATATATATATATATATATATATATATATATATATTGTATATTTTTTTATTTTAAATAAACCACGGATAATTTTAACTGTTTTGAACATTTATCTATATATCGGACACCCTGTATATATATATATATACAGGGTGTCCGGCGCACCACCCGTTGTGCAGGTAGAGCAGGCAAAACTGACTTGGTAGTGTGCTTGAGCGTTCACTGTCACAGCGCGGCTCACCAACGTGCGTCTGGCACATGCGCCTAAAGATCGGTGATGTTTGCGGCCAAACTTCACTCAATAATAATACTTTTATTAAGCATTATACAAAAAAATAGTAAAAGACTTTCTTGCTTGGTTTATTCGCTCTACTTGCACATTACGGGTGGAGCGATTATTATCAGACATCCTGTATAATAGCAAAATATTTATTTTATATAAATTTTGTAATTACAATATACACTCAAAGAACGAATTCAATACAAAGAATTCAATACAAAAATAGTGAAGACACAATTTTTTTTATCTTTTCAATATAAAAAGCGTATAAATATATTTCTTATAAAAAATTTAACGTTTAGCAAAAAAAATTCCGATAAAAAAATTATTTATTTACTTATACTTAAAAGAAAAGCTTTACAGAGATTGTTCCAGAAAGCTTAGTATAGGAAGTGACACAGTCCAGCCACAATTTTCAACTGGTGTATTACGTTCAGCTAGAGAGAGTCTTCCCAGTGTAGACAGCGCAGTGGATTCTTGGGGCGAATTAGGAGAGAATGGTAGTACTATGCCAGAGATATTGAGAATTTGGGATACTGTTTCTGTGGACAGTGGACAGTTAGACTTATCAATACCATCTTATCCAGGGTATTGATCGATTAATTTACAATCAAAAGATTTATTCAACAATGATCGTTTCTTTGTGTAATGTCTCTTGTTTAAAATTCAGAGTACAAGAATGCGGTGATTCCGACCATAAAGCTCAGCAGATAATACATGTATCGTTGCACAAGGATCCTGTCTATGAAGACTTTGGCTTTTCAGTGTCGGACGGTCTTTATGAACGGGGGGTTTATATAAATCGTTTACGGCCCGGCGGACCTTGCGATGGTATTCTGCGACCATATGACAGAATTCTTCGAGTGAACGAAACCAGCATGGAAGACTGCGATTGCTGTTTGACGGTTCCTCTTATTGCAGCAGCTGGACCACGTCTAGATTTAACTATAGCAAGACTCTTATCCCCACAAAATATTATTAAAACTTTGTAACTCGATATAATATCATGATCTATAATCAACTGCTAGTATATCATCGCGATTCAATATAATCTTATTACAGAATATCTTGATTACTTTAAAGAATATTTTATCTTTATATTAAATATTTTAAAAAGTACTGAATAAATTAGATGTTGTTGATACTGATAGTTATTTGGGCATGACTGTAACTTCATATCTGAGCATTGCTTCGAACAATATATAATACTTTCAATATATTTTTGTACACATGTATATTATTTATAAAAATAGATGTATAGATTGTGATTTTTCAGTTCAAATATCTTTTCCTACATAAAATTCACACACACACACGCATATGCCCAATGTACAATTTGTGAATATGTGCCTATACATTAGCACTTAAAAAAAAAAAGAAATTAAATAAGATTAAAACAACACAATATAATCTGTATAATATTCAAATCACAAGTACATAAACTATACTATTGTAACTGTTTAATTATTTAAATAATTTAACACAATTTTCACAATGTAGTTTCTATATATTAATAAATAATGCACCAAATATGTGAGAATACAAGATGTTAAAACAAATTTGCATATTTTTCATATACACTATGAGCGATTTGCAGGAATGTAATCAGTTTTATGGTTAATGCTAATTGAACCAGCAATTAGCTAGATCATATTTTTAAACAATGCAATCATCACCTTACCAGCAGGTTCAGCTTTAAAATTGAGAAATCAAATCGAATTTATCACAACGAACATAGAATCAATATATAGAATATTTTTTATTAACTAAGAAATATTGATTATATATATCGCAGAAAAATATAAATCACATCATCCTTCAATATTTATGCAAATTAAAAATACACACACATTGTAATTGGTCATGAGTTTCTTCTATGTATCTGGCAAATTATACACATGTATAACAAATCATGTTATATTTTGTTGCGCAAATAAAACTAATCCATAGACAAATGAAAATTAGGTCTTACTGATATAAAAAAACTTACTTGAATTTGTCAGAATAAAACTATTAATTGAGACTAGATTGCAAATGATTGATGTTGTTTATTGGCAAATCCATTTACCATAAAGGAACTGCTATTACCATTCTGAGTTGGATTATAATATTTTGGAAGAATTGTCTCCTTTTGTTTCTCCATCTTCTGATTATACTTAGCATTATTGTAACACAATACTCCAAATATGGCCATAGTCATTCCAAATATATTTAGCCATGTAACTGGATTGCCAAGTATGAGTAATGTTACTGCGATCACGAATATGCGTTTGCTCGCGCTAGCTACCGCGTATGTTAAAGGAGTTACAATAGATAGCACAGAAAATGCGATAATGTTTTGAAACCAGTTCAATATACCATCTAAAAACAACAATCCTAATATATAATAACTCATCTCTACCGATGGTCTCATCATCGGTTCATATATCAAACTATATAGATCATATACACCCCAAATTGGTAAAAACATAAACAGAGCTAGACGGCCAAGTATGTGCAGTAGCCGTAAGTGATGTATCCCTGTTTCATGCAGTACCTATAAATCAACAGTTTGCAATGTTTAGGTAAAGTAAGACATAGAATTAAATGTTTTGTTGAGATTTGATTGCATCTTACCTTTTTTGAATAAATATTTTGCAAAGAAAACGCCATAGTGGATGCTAATGCACTTATCAGGCCTATCATATTGAAACTAAGCTCTGTCAACGTAGCAATCGCTACACCACCGACTATTGGTACAAGGCTCAAGTAGACTTTCCATGTCTGCTGTTCTTGAAGTATTATTCTTGATAGGGCTACCGTAAAGAGGGGCATTGTAGCCTTCACTGGGACAGAGCCAAACTTCTGTTAATATAAGATAATATAAGACTAATATAAAACTAAAGCAAACGCACAGTATGTATTTATATGAAGTTTTTATAAAATTAATTTTCAAAAAAACACTGACAAAAAAGTCATAGTTAAATTATTTAATAATATATTTATATTTTTTTCTTTCCATATCTACTGTTCAAAATTCTGGGAAAAGAGAATCTTTTAAAAATATTTTTGATATAACTTTGAATAAATGAATATTTTATCGTATGTGTTCTCTAGTGTTTTTCATTTATACAAAGGGAAAACACTCAGGAAAAACAAAGGAAAAACCTCCTAAATTTTAAGTGCTGTGTATGTGTAAATGTAAAAGTACTGAAAATAAAATTTATAATTTTAAAATGTACTGGAAATTAAATTTCAATATTTTGTTAAAATATTGAATATATAAACAGAGACAGATATATATTTATAATATATTTTAAATGTATAATTCATTTAATGCTTGCCAACTGTTTAATATGAGAGCTTAAAATTATCAAAAAAAAAATTTTAAAACACACTCTATTCTATCTGTTATATTTATATAAAACCTTGCCAAGAAATAAGATTATGCAACTTTCAAGCATCGCGTATCATATTCAGCATTTGCTATTAATATTTTATTTCGAAACTATGGACCACAATACCAGCAAAGGTCATCATGTAATTGGCAATTGAATAGAGAATTTATGAAGTCCCGAATATTTTTATATTTGCGCTGTGAGTTCCGTAATTCACTGCCAGTACTGAAAATCTATAATGCACATGACATAAACTGATTTTCAGTACTGGCAGTGAATTATGGAACGTAGCCAGTTATCTGTTTCTCTTCTGTGTTCTTGTTGGAAAACACCCTATATATACGACACGCGTATGTTATGCATATACGTGGCACATTTGTGAGATTTTAAAAGCTTGTGTTATTATGTATACATACCAGTATGAGCATAGGAAACAGGTACTTTCCAAATGCTGACGTGGCTGAACACGTTTGCGAGGAATTTGCCTAAGGCTAAAGGTACGATAAGCCGTAAATAATAACTCCACGTTATGTTGGACGAGTATCGTCTCACGCCCCAAAGATTGAAGAATGGGCCGGAATAAAGAGTGATTGATGTTAACTGGACCATGGTGACGGTGAGCGGATATGGGAATTCAGACAACAGCATCTTACCGACAACATTGCTGCTGCTAGATATCACATACCACAACAGGCATAGGAATAATACCGTCACCATTTCGCGGTTATTTCGTCTATCATCCATAATGTTCATACGACAGAGAGAACGAGCGATCATATCAAAACTCACTCCCAAACCTAGTTCGCTTTATCACGCATGCACTCACAATACATATATACACGATATCCATGGATTCACACTCTTTGTGACAGCAGCAAATTTTTTTTAATGTCAGCAGAGAAGCCTGTGAGAGCGGCTACACCGGTGTTTTTCGTATGTACAATCAGGAGTAACGGGTGAAGGGTGAACGATGAACTCCGAATTGACAATGAAGACTCCACGCGGTAACAATGCAAAACTTCGATTTCAGGGTTACCAATGTCACTATAAGCTGTGTTTCAATTCTTCATTTGGGAGTCAATGTAATTTCACGTGAAATTTTTTCATTGATTACTCATCTAGATTTCATAAAACTTTTCACGCATGAATGAATATACATATATCATCAATTAGCTAGGATGCGCGAAAAATGAAATCATTAGGCTCAGGAAATCATTAGAAAAATGAAATCTCTCCTCACAATAAAAGGAATAAGGAATAGAAAACAGAAAACAAGGAACAATTTAATATTAATATATGAAACATAATTTATGGCGTTTTTGAATAGACGAGTTAATTCAACCCGGATCAATTAATCACTATATTTTATTATGAATTCAAATCTTTTATTGGCAGAGACAATACAATGATGCTATTAATCGCTCTCAGAGCGATTAAGGGCCAATTTTACCACCTTCGGTTAGATTAATCGACGGCAGGGTGGTAACTGAAATGATAAGAATGCTTGGTTTTCATTCACCACTATTTTTGTTGCCACCCTGTTGATTAACCGTCGATTAACTTAACCGAAGGTGATGAAATTGGCCCTTAGGATCAATCAAGCAGAGTGGCAACAGAAAATAGAAGTGAATGAAAACCAAGCATTCTTATCATTTCAGTTGCCACCCTGCCGTCGGTTAATCTAACTGAAGGTGATGAAATTGGCTCTAAATCTGCTATATTTGAAAACGCTATTTGTTACACAAAATAAAGGAACAGAGGAATAGCGCTGAAGAATAATGATGAAATTTTATTTTATATTTTGTATGCCAAGTACATTGTGACGCAATATATACACTACTAATTATATAGTTAATAATAATGCAGCCTGCTCGTTGTTCATACATTTAGAAATTTATTTAGATGGCATTTTTAATATAGCAGATTCAATCGCTCCGAGAGCGATTAATGACGTCATTGTACTGTCTCTGCCAATCAAAGACCTGAATTCATAGTAAAATATAGTGATTAATTGATGCGGGTTGGATAACTCGCATCCATTATGTCCATTCGAAAACACCAAGAAAAAGTTGATTAATTTTTATAAATTATGTCCAAAATATAGATTATTATAACTATAATTTTTAATATCTATAATTATATAAACCTTTGTTCATTAGAGAGCTTTTAATCAGAATGACGCCATAAAACCTGTATCAGACTATGCATTAAAGATTGAGATTAAAGATTGATGATAGAAATTTAACCAATCAAGACAAAGAAATTTTAATTTCTTTTGTTGTAATTTAATTAGTTAAATTCAAATCTTTAATCTTCAATTTTCAATGTGTAGTCTTAAACGGGCGTAAGAAGAGTTTTGCCATGTTTTGTTGTATCGAAATTGTGTGACAAAGGAAAGATATGTGCGAGAGAGAAAGAGATATTTATCTTCAGCAACATACACTGTGTTGCACAAAAGTATTTTATTGGCTACATATTATCTTAGAATATTGTTTAGATAATATGTAGTCAATAAAATGTTTTTGTGTAACACAATATCATCTTGCTGAAAAATTTGTCGTGGCCTGTAGTCAGCTGTTAAAGGTCATTGCACGTAAAAAAATTTTAGTCGTAATCGTAAGACTGTAAGTAAATCAATCAATCACAGTTAGATATTTTAAATACGTTTAGAATGCTTGATTGTGATTGGTCAATTTTCTTATTGCATTATGATTACGACTAAAATTTTTTAACGTGCAATAGCCTTAAGCGAATGGAATGGATGAAACATGGAGGATCAATCAAAAGTGATAGCCATAAAATTATATCAACCTCTCGCTTCCATAATTCGTGTACTTGACGCAATGTGCATGCGCTGGCATTCGTATATATATATGTGTGTGTGTGTGTGTGTGTGTGTGTGTGTGTGTGTGTGTGTGTGTGTGTGTGTGTGCGCGCGCGCGTGTCGCGAGTGTGTGTGTGTGTGTGTGTGTGTGTGTGTGTGTGTGTGTGTGTGTGTGTGTGTGTGTGTGTGTGTGTGTGTGTG
>JBCEZV010000007.1:6853828-6868697 GCA_039654365.1 Cataglyphis livida
GTGTGTGTGTGTGTGTGTGTGTGTGTGTGTGTGTGTGTGTGTGTGTGTGTGTGTGTGTGTGTGTGTGTGTGTGTGGTTTGTACAGGGTCCCAAAATAATGGGGACAAAACTCGGGCAAATAGAACCAAACTAAATTAAATCGAAAAGTCCTTTATAATTTTGCAATTTTTGCAATAGTTAAGGAATTATTAATTATTAAAAATCGCCGAATTAGCTCGGCCTACCGCTAAATCCAAGCGCGCGGCGAAATGCGACCGCCCAGAGATCGAAGTTGCTAGGCGCGCGGGGAGTTGTTTATTAAAATGTTGCTAGGTTACTAGCCATTGTCGCTGTTACGTCTCAACGACGCTCTTTCTCTCTGTATACCTCAGTTAGTGAGAAAAAGATTGCTCTTTATTTTTATAGAGCAGCCTGCTTTTATTGTACCGCAGGGACGTCAAGAGCTAGGACTAAACTAGTATATCTAGGGGAATGACGTACGCGGAATCACTTAGTTCCTAGAAGGTTTTATTAAATATCTTAGGGATATACGTAGGCGCAACTATGTTAATGTAATTCGAAGGTTAATTAGATTTAAGGAAATAGAATTTAAAGATTTGATTTTAATATTATAAGAAGAATTAAAAATAAATAATAAATTTATAAATAATAAGTAATAGAATGTTAGTTAGATTGAATTAGTTTATTAAGAGAATTAATTATGAAATAAAGTTTTTTATTTTTTTATTTTAATATCAATACTAGATTTTATTATGACTAAATTTTAATAGAAAAGGAATAATTAAAATAAAATGGCAGAATATTGCCAAAGCATCATGGTGAGTGTTCGGCAACGACGGGAATTTGAGAAAAAGAGTAGTATCGCCAGGGCATCGTGATTAGCGCTCAGCAACGATAGAATTTACAGAAAACGGACAATGTCGCTAGGTTGAGTCAGGCAACAGTAGTATATATTTTGCATAGAATTTATAAATCTTAACTAGTATTGAAATTAGAATGTTTAAATGAAATGAATGTTTAAATAATAGTAGTAGGATAATAAATTAAAGTTGACTGACTGGAAAAGTGTCAGCGACGTGCCAGTGCTTGACAGTGGGTATTTTATTATTCAAAGGATGAAGAGATAATGGAATGATATTAGTTGTCTGTGATATAGGTTGTCAGTCAATTTAAATAAAATTTCTGATATTCATGGAGAGACGCGGTTTATAGTAATTGAAAGTACTTACCGTGATGTAGCAGGAAAATCCTTATTTCTTTCAAGCTCTTGTCGTCCTCACACTTGTCCGTGCTCGGTTAGACCCGCCTTCTCTCGTTCTTTAAGACCTCGGTCGTAGATGAAGTAGGCCGGATAAAAGTAGACAGGCGTATGCACAAAATCTTTTATTACTTTTTTAAATTTTACTTTAATTTAAATTTTTTTTAATTTAAACACCGAATTGACGGTAATAAATGTGTTAATCGAAATTGTATAAGAAGAAAGTCACGATGAAATATAAGGAAATAATAATGAAACATGAACAATGCTGAGTGAATGGATAAATGAGTCGAAAAGTGAGTTTGTGAGTGTCTCACGTGAATGCCGTGTGAATGCCGCTCAAATGGATGAATGCTCAGTGAACATGCAATGCCGCTGGAAGTTCAAAATCGGCGATTTATATATTATCGAGACGAAGGGCTTTTCGGGCCGTGTGAAAATCGCTCGTTGCATTTCGAAATGTTCTTAGATTCAGTGGAGAACTTCTGAGAAAAAAAATTTTAAGCAACAATTTTTCTGAGAATTGTAGATCAATATGTTTATCTGCCAATTAAGTTTCGGCACTCGCAGTCGTAGCCGTCACGAATTCGTTCGACTTATCTTTCGCAATATGAGGTATCACCGATGTGAAGTTTCTTATATGCATTCTTTTAAGCTTAATTAATTATTTTATAATAAAATCTTTAATAATATGATTAATATTTATAATTATTAATTTATGGAATCATTTGTTCTATTTATTTCAGTTCTGATAATAAATTTGAAAATTATAAAGTTATAACATTCCATAATTTAGAAAATAATTATTTTAGATAACTATTATATATATGTAATGTATATAAAACAATATAAATATTTAAAGGTTCCAAAAAATTAACAAAATTAATAGAGAGAATTAGGTAAAGGAACCAGCATGGGGTATGAGATGCAAAATATGTTTATTAAATCATAATTCTATGCGGACGTTTTGGTCCCTTCTTTGGACCATCTTCAGTACAGACAAAAAAAATGCATAAGAAAATAAACCGGTACAATTTATATAAAACGATTAAACTAGATGGTCTACATACGCACGGAGACGTTTAATTAAACATAGAAATAAAGAAACAATATCATACAAGTAAAAAAAAATAAAAAATAAATTAATTAATTAAAACAAAAGTCAAGAAATTAAAAAAAATAAATTAAATAAAACGGAAATCAAATGATAAAGAAAAGTTGTGTATATGTCGTCCATAGGCTTCGTCTCTTCATTGTTCAAAGACAGTAGAGGTATGAATGTAATCCATTCGTCAATTATGACGAATGGATATACTTCATTGAATGCCATGAATGAGACATGCATATCTGGACAATGAAAAATTTGTAGAGACACAAATCTAACAAAGACATTTTAAAAAATGACTTGCAAAAAGTATTAGATTAATCCAGACCATTGTATGAAGTCGCATATTCACAATTAGTCAAATTTTTACAATTAATAAATAATAAAAACGGAAATAACTTAAAATAAATTAAAAAAACATGAATTATAGAAACTTATAAATAGTAACACGTGCGCTGTAGACAGTGGGTGCGACCAATATTGATGTATATTTAAAAGCGGTAACAAAAGTGGGCGAATATAAAAAGATACACAGTCTGCGATATGTCTGCGATATGTAGGGCTTGTATACAAACAAGGATTCTAAAGTCAAACTATTCAATATAAGCACTGGATATCAATTTGTAAATTCAAACTATTATTTTGTCTCTTGATAAAAAGCTTCTTTCTGATATCAGAATCTTATTTATAGCCTATATATATATATATATATATATATATATATATATATAGTGCTATATCTAATATTTTAATATCGTTCCATTTAAATTCATGATTGAGATGCAATCTATGATCCGTAATAACAGAGTGAGACAATTTCATCTTATGTGATTACGGTGTTTTTTTATTCTAGTTTGCAATTGCCTGCTCGTTTGGCCGCCGTACGACGCATCATTGCATGCTATGTTATAGACAATATTGCTACGACATGGTTTAAGTACTTGATCTTTATGTACTTTGATAAACCGATATAGTTTATTTAAACTAAAGTAAGATAGTCTGACATCCAAATCCTTTGTTATACTCTCAAATCGTTCAGAGATGGATGACACATATTGAATCGTAAAAAATTTTTTCTTTCTAATTGTATCTTCAGTCTCTTCGCGAGTTATGTTTGCTTCTATTCTTATTAAATAAAAATTTTTGTCTGTCATAAAGTGTCGTAAAAATAAAATGGATAATTGTTGTCGAGTAAAATATTAACGATAAAGTTGAAATTTTTTTATGAAAACAAGGATGAGAAATAAAAAAGGCTATCCACGAGGTCTATAATAGTACCTCTTTTTTGGTATATAGGATGTTGGGAAATGTAATTAAGATATTTTCCAGAAAATGTCGGCCTGCAATACCAGACCAGCAAGCAAAAAAATCATTACTACAACATTATTATAATGATATTCACTAACATAGTAATGTCAATTATGTAGTTTTTAACATTGTATGCAACATCATTATGAATAAACTTTGACACCGATTTAGAAGTTTCGTTAATGTTGAAATAACATTTTCTATTTCGTGACAAGTAATATTGCATTAATATTGTTTTAACATTCTGATAATGTTTCTCATAAAATTAAATCAATAATAAAATAACATTAGTATTAACATCTACATAACTTAATATTAATATCACATTAATATTAATTCTAACATTAATTTAATTGATTTTTATTTTATAAATACTATATATAACATGTTTTTAACATTTTTTTATTAATATTAATAGAATGTCTAAATATATATTGTATTTTTGTATTTTTAAATATTATTTTTATCGTTTAATAAGGAATAATAATACAAATACACACATAAAGTACAAGAAAATATTTTTTTTATTTCCATATAATTAGATCTATAAATGTATTATAAAATCAGGTAAGGTTTTGCGTATTTTTTAAAAATTCATACAACATATTAAGATAACTTAATGCGTCTAACCTATAATTCGTCCTTCGGTTTAATTAAAATATCAACAAATATCTTATTTTTTACATATAAGATATGCTAATATAACACACTGAAAGAAACACTTTCCTCTTTTTTTGTGCAGCACTATAACTTGCAAAAACACTATAATTCACTTATGCGAATGTAAGATCACGTGGCACGCTGAAAGCCGGCACGAGTGTTCCGAAGTCAAAGAACAAAAGAATAAATCACGCAAACATTTTGATTAATGTTTCTAAAATAATTTATTAATATTTTAAGAAGAATATTATTAAATAACATTTTAAAAATATTTATAAAGCATAAATTAGAATATTTTTAAATGTTATCAATATGTTTATTATATGTTTATTATATAAATAAACATGTTTATTAGAATATTTTTAAAATATTTAAAAAATATTTTAAATGTATTAGTAACATTTAAGAAATATTTTGACTAGTGTTTCTAAAATATTTTATTAATATTTTAAGAGGGATGTTACTAAATAATATTTTTAAAATATTTATAAAACATAAATTAAAATATTTTTTCAAAAGTTATTAATACACTTATTAAAATATTTTAAATATATTTGTAAAACATTATATCATAACGTTTAGAAAAATTATGTAAAATCAACATTTTAAAATGTTGATCAAATATTTCTTACTTACTGGAAATCAAATGTCAGGCGATTATTGTTCAAAATTTAAGTGATGTCCAAAAAATCGAGCTTATTATTTTTGCCTCTATCTCAATTGTAAATTGTAGTCTTGAATGAAAAGATTGAAAATACTCAAAATGTGTTTAAAAGCAGAAGAAGGTGCAGTCAGAAATAATAATAATAATGTCGTCAATGTATCTAAAGTAAAAGGAAGGAATAAAATTTAACATTATTAATACTTTTTCCTCTAAATCTTGTAGAACAATGTCCACTATGATGGGGGATAACGCCTGTGAATACATCGAAGTACCAAAGGTTTGCTGGTAAATGGTGTTAAAAATAAAATACGTGGAGTCAAGTACGAAACGGATCGTTAAAATAAATTCAGTATAGGGGATAGGGCAATTGGTAAAAATAAAATCCCATCTGAAACATGACAACTTGAAATACTTTCAATTGCAAGTTCAACGGGAATATTTTCCAACAACAAAATTTCTATTTTTATTATGATGCTACAGATATATTGCATTAACTTAAAGGTCTATTAGATATCTATTAGATGTTAAGAAACTGACTTGTAGCCCGAAGAGTGTTTTATAAATAATATAAATGTTCTTGTGTGAATATTAAGTTTTAATTGTATCTAAAAAATGTAATTACAGAAAATTACATGGCATCTAACTCAGATATTTCTAGATGTTGTTGAAGACTAGATGGCTCCGACATCTCATAGACATCTCCGACATCTCATGTATATCCGATCTTCCGTTTCTCCCTGGGTATGTAACATTATAATAAAAATAGAAATTTTGGAAAATTAATCTCAAAATATATTTATGGTCATAAACTCCCACACGGAACATGACATCATGAACGTCCATATAGCCTCCATAGCTCCATGATCATCTATTTCCACAGTGGATATTGTACAGATTTCTAATAGAAATTCATATTATCTCCACCGTAGATGTCTATAAATCCATCATAGATGTCCATTAGACAATTGTTATGGATGTATGATTTATTATAGATTTATATACATATATTTTTAACAAAATAAATAAAATTTAATTTTTATTTAAGCTTTATTTAAAATTGTCAGCTAATATTTTGAGAAAATATTTAAACTATAATAATATTATATATATATTTTTTTAATTTATAGACAATTCAAATTTATTAAAAAAATTTTACTAAACTTTAATAATCAGTAAAATTTTTATACTAAAATAAAAGATTTCTTTGATATTAAAATATTTTACAAAATCCATATAATATATATCATCAATTTAACAAAGAAAATTCTTAATTTATAGATTAAAATTACAGATTTCTGAATTATATAATTGGTTTATATGTATACATATAATCAAAAATATATTTTTTAGTTGTTTTTTTAAGCACAAAAATAGATAAATAGATAAATAAAATATATTCAATTGCTTAAATAATTATGTTAATAACAAATAATATATTTTTGATTTTATAAAATAGATTTCTTGATACAATTAGTACGTACAAAAAAAAAGAAAATAGTATTAATTTAAGGAATTTATAAATGATAGTTTAGTTTTTAATCTTTGTAGAAAAATCATCTATAATAAATCTATGTAATTAGTTATACGATTAATACAGTCACTTTAAATTGTACATAAAATAATAACATTCCACGGATATTAACAACTCTATCATTAATTTCCCAACGACATGAAAATATTCGTCCAAACTCATTTCATTAATATATTCTTAATAGAAATTTTGCACGTAATGTTAAATTAATATTCATATAACATGTCACAAACCTCCTAATATTATTTTTATTAAGAAACTCTTACAAAAAATATTACATTGGCAAAAATTGATTAATCACTATTTTCAATCGTTCTTTTACCAATAATTGAATACTTTAAACTTTTTTTTTAATGTATATGGAATCTCACAAAAAATTCATAAAATCAAATAAAACAAGCTCATTATTAGCGTTGTTTTGAAAATATAAGATCTATATATTGTATATATATGTATATATATATATTTTTTTTTTAAGTAGACCACGGATGATTTTAACTTTTTTGACCACTTATATCTGAGAAATGTGTCCCTCATAGCATTAAACATTGCGATAAAATTATAGAGAAGTTACAAACTTCCACATTTTAATGATAACATTATTGATATTTATCACGTACATTACAATAAAATCTTTATAATATTGTTGGAAAATTAATGTTGAATCTTATTTTAATATTTCAGCGAACTTACGCTCAATTATTTCACTTTTCAAGTATGCTGAAAATATTACAAAACTATGAAAAATTTTTTAATATTAATAATTGATGTGCATGTTTTTATATATTCAAAAAATATGTTACATCTCAGCGACGCTCTTTTCTTCTCTATATCTCAGTTAGTGAGAAAAAGATTGCTCTCTACTTTTATAGGGCAATCTACTTCCACCGGTTATACCCCAGGGACGCGGTTATACCCCCGAGAGCTAGGACTAACCTAGTGCATCTAAAGGAATGACGTCGCGAAACTAGTTGATTATTAGGAGGTTTCAGTAGATATTTTAGGGATATAGGCGCAACTGTGTATGCGTATATAATTCGAAGGCTAATGAGGTTTAAAGAATAGAATTTAGAAAATTAAGATTTGAAAATGAATATTATAATAAAAATTAAGAATAAATAAATTTGTGGAAACTAAATAATGGAATGTTAGTTAGATCGAATTAATTTATTATGAGAATTGTCTAAGAAATAAAGTCTTTTATTTAATATCAATACTTGATTATATTATCTAAATATAATCAAGTAGACTCTAAATTTCTGATAAAAAGAGAAGGTTTAGAAGAAAGGTCGAATGTCTCCAGGGTACCGTAATAAGCGCTCGAAAATGATAGAATTTTAGTGAGAACGGGTAATGTTGCCAGGGCATCGTAATCAGCGCTCGGCAACTAGGTTCAAAGATTGAGTTGTGTTCAGAAAATTAGATAATAAATTTTAATTTCAATTTAATCTCCTGTTGTCATTTCTTGTGGGAAGTTTTCTAAATCGATAGGAAATGCCGTCAGGACACCTTGATCAGCACTTGGCAACTAGGTTTAAGAAAAAGGTAGTTTTAGCCCTTTTGAAATAATGACTTGTGATTGGTTGCGGATTGATCCACGATGCGCTCGTTACGCTTCATGAGGATGTAGGGATTTAGAATCCACGTAGCAAAAATTGCGGAACGCTTCGCGTTATGCTATTCCGCTGCATGGGTTCGCACCCTAAGGATTGTACCAAAAATTCAGAAGGAAAAGGGAAAGGCGCCAGGAGCACCATAAGCGCTCAGCAACGATGGATTTTCGTGGGAAAAGAACAAAATGTTGCAAGATTAGGTCAGGTTTAAATGACAACAGTAGTGTATATTTTGCATGAAATTTATAAATCTTACTTAGTATTAATATTATGGGGGTGTTTCAAATAATAGTAGAATAATAGATTAAAGTTGACTGACTGGAAACTGTCAGCAACTTGCTAATGCTTGATAGGGGATTTCTTATTATTTAGAGGATGAAAAAATAATTGAATGATATTAGAGGGTTGTCAGTCAATTGAAATAAAATTTTTAATATTTATGGAAAGACGGGGGTTTATAGTAATTGTAAGTACTTATCGTGATGTGGCAGGAAAATCCTTCCTTCTGTTCAAGTCCTGGTCGTACTCTGTTAGGCCCTTCTCTCGTCCTTTAAGACCTCGGTCGTGGATGAGGTAGGTCGGATAAAAAGTATACAGACGTATGCACAAAGTTTTTTATTATTTCCTTAATTTTTACACAATTTAAACACTGAATCAACAGTAATAGCAATTAATGTGTTAATCAAAATTGTATAGCGAATAGTAACGAATACGCGAACAATGACCAGATGCAGAGCGGATGAATGATTCGAAAATGAGTTCGTGAGTGAATGAGTTTAATAATGAAATAATACGGAGCGAATACTTGAACAATAATGTACGAAATAGTAATGAAATAGTAATGAAACGCAGCTCGTGAAATAATGCTTATAAAATATTGCGCTATAATGCTGACTATGAATGAATGAGGTTCAAAATCGCCGGCTTATATACTGTCAAAATGAATTTTTGGGCCGTGTGCAGATCACGAGTTGCGCTCTGGAATGTTCTTAGGATGATTCAGTGGAGAACTTCCGAGAAGAAAGATTTTTAGCAATTCTTCTGAGAGTTGTCGATCGATATGCTTATCTGCCATTTAAGTTTCGGTGCTCATGGTCATCGCGTAGTCATCGCAAATCCGTTCGATTTATTGCTCGTAATATCAGGTGTTACCAATATAAGGCCTTTTATGGGCATTTTTTTTAGCTTAATTAATATTTTATAATATAAAATCCTTAATAATGCGATTAATATTTATGCTTGTTAATTTATGAAATTATTTGTTCTATTTATTTTAGTTCTGATAATAAGTTGGGAATTATAAAGTTATAGCATTTTATAATTTAGAAAATAATTATTTTAGATAATATTAAACTATTATGATAGACTATTATATGTAATGTATATAATTTATGATTTCATAGAATATAAGCCTCTTAAATTTATATTTATGATCGCTTGATCAATACTACAATAAAGTATATACTTTATAAAGATCATTTCTTTATGGAAGCATTATATAATAATCTGTTTTAATTATTATAATTTTAATTATTTATAAGGTTAAATTGTATTGAATATAGTATTGGAAATTTCATATGTGATGTTTTGGATAAATATATAACATAAAAGAATTATAAATATTTTCAACAAGTTATTATTATATACGTTTTATGATTCCATAAAGTGCGGCGCATTTATTCAATTTAAGAGTGAGTAATTATTATGTATTTGTCTGTATTAAATTTAAATGTCTGGATTAAATATTAAAATCTTAAAAGTTAGATATTAAGGCCATTGCACGTTAAAAAATTTTAGTCGTAAATTAAAGCCGTAAGTAAATCAACCAATCACAATTCAAACATTCTTATTATGTTTTAAAATGTTTGATTGTGATTGGTCAATTTTCTTACGGCCTTATAATTACGACTGAAATTTTTTAACGTGCAATGGCCTTTAGTATCGATATTATCGAAAGTGAAATTGCTCGCAAGTCCGTTCTTAAAATAATCAGCAGGTTAGTTCTAGAAAGTCACTGCTGTACAGTTAGCTAGTTCTAAATAATGTTTCGTGATTCGACGATCTAAGGAATTCTTAATTCTTTGCGCCATCGATTATTATTATTAAAAGAATTAAAATATATTCGGTTTTTAAGTTAAATAACTATATGGAATAACCATACTAAATAACCATACTAGAACAATAAGCAATTAATAAAATTTAATAAAATTAATAACTGAAATAAAAGCAAATGAATTAAATAATTGTTCTATATTCTATAGGTATTTTGCAGGGATAAAAGTGGTACTTAATTACTATCTAAAATATAGTTTTTAAAATTGACAGGACGTTACAATGCAAATTAATGCTTTGGTGGAAACTAAACTAATGATTTGCTCCGTTTCCCTAGCGAGCAAGATAATATCTATCCTTTGCTAATATATAGGAATCTTATGCATTAGCAAAGGATAGATGTTGCTTGCTAAAAAAAAACAAAACGAATCATCGACGCATAGTGCATGTATGACTATTAGGTAGGTTTGGGAAGTGACGCGTTACTTGTAACGTCGTTACCGTTACAGTTACTTTTTTTCGGTAACGATCGTTACTTTTTTTTTGTCTGCAACGGTAACGTCATTACTGTTATCGTTACATTTTTATAGTAACGATAACGAATTAGTCGTTACTTTTTGGTTTTCTAATATCTTATATTTATTCAATAAATTGTGCACTGATCACGCGCATTATTCTTGATTATTTCGATATAAAAGTGCTGAAAGCATAGAGCTTATACTAATAGAGAAGTCATGGACGCAAGGAGGATCGACAAAGAGAGATATATTTTTCTATCCTAACTGTGATCATTGAAAGTAAAACGAATCGTTACTTTTTTAACTAACGGTAACGGTAACGCGTTACTTTTTAAAATCAGTAACAAATAATGGTAATGAGTTATTTTTTATAAAAAACGGTAACGGTAACGCGTTACTTTTATAAGATGCGTTCCGTTTCACGCATTGAACGCATAGATCGCCTGAAAATCTATAGTTCACGTAACATATATTATAGATTTCCATGCGCTCTATGCGTAAAACGGAACGCAACCATAGAGTAACGTTCCAACCCTGATATTAGGCGCCATATTGTAGACAAAGCTCACAATCTTTAATTGGTCACAGCTTTTCGTCCTATGCCTTATTCAGTTATATATAGAGATCAGTGGCTAACGCTGCTTATTGGAAAGATACGTGACTAGTAATATAGTAGTATTACATATATGATACGGATTCACGTTCCGTTTCTTTTCCAAACAGAAGCGTAGTTTATTATAATAGATCATCAGATTACACTCCGATCAAGCTTTATTAGAAAGAAACAGAATGTGACCCTATATTATCTGTCTCTCCCTCTACTCGTATGGCCTCCTTCCACTAGCCATTAGAAGTCCATTCTATGTCGATGATATAACCTATATAATGCGCTTATGCAGAAGTCTGTATTCTGGCCTTTCGTACAACTAGTGGAATGTAACCTATGAAGTTTAGCGCTTCTTGATATTTACTCTAAGCGAGAGTTGTGTGAAAGAACTCTCAAATTATATTAAGTTCAGTGCTAATAAACTGTGTTATTTTTATCACGGAAAATAATATTAGTTGAAAAATGAAAGAAGCTAATAAACAGACAGACTTATCGAGTTCAGAAGATGAAATATCTCCAAGTATCCTGAAAGAAGCGATCGATCAACAATTTTTAAATGACAATCTTTATAGCGCAAGAGAAGGCCAATTTGTTCCTGAATCTAGTAAATAAATCTAATCTTTTATCATATTTATATCTTTTTTTAAAATTTATGGTATAGATAAGTTTATATAACTTTTAATGATCATGAAAATATTATATGGTTAATTACTTTTTATAATTTTAAAAGATTTGGAAACCAACAAATCAAATGAAAAGTTTCTTAGAATAAACTCGAAGGACAAATTTACAAATTTTGGAGTTACTGACACATTCCAAAATTTTATTGCTAAGAAGTTAGATGAAATTTTGGAGAAGTAAATATCAAAATAATTATCCACGAATGCTATTTTAATTTCAATAATTATTTTGTGTGCAAATATCAATTTCTTTTAGGACTATTAAATTAAAGAAAAGCAAGACTACTGAATGTTCCATAGAACAGAAACGAAAGAGAAACAAAAATTCTGGTATAAAACTCCTAAGCACATCAAAAAAATTTATAACTACTAAAGAAATTACAAAATTATACACAAAGAACAAAGAAAAACTCAGATATTCACAAATTATGAAGGATAGTAAAGCTTTATCAAAATTTCAAGAAGCTGCCATTGATCCAGAATGCATATTGAGCAAATCAGATATGATAATTTGGACCAATGAATATTCACAACCAGAATTTAAATATAAGAAATTAAAAGATGGTATTTTAATTGAGACGTAGTAATTAAGACGTATTAAGTTTTTTATCTGCGATTAGATTATGTGTAATTATGTACATATAAATATTTCATATATATATATAAATAAAATTATGTTTATATTTTTCTTACTTTTATTAAATTGTTTATGACTCGTTATTCATGAGAAGCAACAAATTATAAAAATGCGTATTGCTGTATAAGTTTTTGAACTTAGTGGGTATCTTAGTAATAAGATAAATGATTAATTATCTGTTTACTGTTTATTTGAAATACAAAGTAGTATGTATGTATATGAATATATGTATACATGGTAGCTGACAATAATCGCACCACTTGTAATGTGCAGATAGAACGGATTAAATCAAGAAGGAAAGTCCTTTGCCATTTTTTTATATAACGCTCAATAAAAGAATTATTATTGAGTAAAGTCTGATCAATCATCGCTGATCTTTAGCCGGTTGCACGTCGGTGAGCCACGCGCTTGGTAGAGTGCATGAGCGCTCAACTGTCACAACACGGTTCACCGACGTGCGCCCAGTTAAAGATCGGCGATGTTTAGCCAAATTTTACTCAATAATAATTCTTTTATTAAGTGTTATACAAAAAAATGATAAAGAATTTTCTTGCTTAGTTTAATCCGCTCTACTTGCACATTACGGGTGGAGCGATTATTATCAGACATCCTGTATATGTGTATATAAATATACACACACACACACACACACACATAAACAGTGTGTCTCACAACCTTCGTATAATACTTTGTAAGCGTGTTCTAGAAGTAAAATTGAGTTAAAAACTTTGATACAAAAATTTTGACGCTATAATAGTTGTTCTAAGTGATTAAAGTTTGCCAATGATATGACGTAAGACTCGCACACTCAGGCCCGTACACTTATACGCATACCGATGTGTCATCTGTTATTGATTTTTTCAAGTTAATTAATATTGATTTCTATTGCACAGCTGATTATTAGTCGTTTTCTTTATGTACGTATATTACACGTACATCATGCATTATGGCGATATTAACAACTTATAAATCTTATATAAAAAATGAATAATTTAATTAAATAATTAAATAATAATTAATTATTAATAATAAATGTTATAAATAAGTAATAAATAAAATTATTAATAACAATATTTATTTACCAATATTGATATTTACTATTAATAAAAATATTAATAAAAATTTTTTAAAAATAAAAATAATAATGCTATAATGATGATTGCATGATTTTAATAAATCATTTTATTTTTTCAAAACGTCTCATATACAGCAGCGAAAGATTGCAGAAATGTTGCATAGACTTTACATTAAAATATTGTACTATTGCATGGAAGTTGCGATATGTTTCTGCAATGTTACTGCAAGCTTGCGGCAACATTGAAATGCTCGTCTTTAGAAATGTTACAATGTAACATGAAATGTTACAGTGCAATGTATTTATAATATCGAATATCGTTGTTACAAATATGCAAAATGCTTCAAACGTTTATTAATAGATAAACTTTGAGAATATCTAAGACAGATAAGAAAAAACTCGTTGTAATTATGTAAATTCACAATCTGTCTACATGATCCGAATGAAAAACATCCGAATGAAAAGGATTGTGGATTTACCATAGACTTCTATATATTATCTAGACCATTATTACAGACTTTGCAAATGAAGCCACAAAAGGGAAGGACGACCATTTTTGGAAGGACTAGAGTTGCGTTCCGTTTCATGCATAGAGTGCATAGATCATTTGAAAATCTATAATATATGTTACGTAAACTATATATTTTCAGGCGATCTATGCGCTCAATGCGTGAAACGGAATGCATCCTAGATGAAATGACACGCATTATAGCATATTTATCCCTTCCATATATGACCGCGGAAATCTCAAAATTGATATACCCAGTAAATTTTAATTAACAATAATATTACATTAAATCTCACAATCAGTATATTCATACTATCTGTTATATTAGGATATATTATATTATATTATATTATATTATATTATATTACACATTAGGATATATTAGATGTATGATAATAATATTTTAGCTTTTTTTTAAGATTTTTTACTATATAATATTTAAAATATAAAAAAAAACAGATTAATTAGTATTCTGGTCTACAGTCTTTTCAATGATTAAAAAATATACTATTATTTTTATTACTATCTTTATTTTATAAATTATTTTGTAACATAAAATAAACATTAGTATTATATATGTAAACACATAATAATTATCATATAATATCACATATAATATCACATATTTAATAATTACATATAAATATATATAT